>JAMKQA010001190.1:0-26145 GCA_024699735.1 Posidonia australis
TATGTATGATTAATGTGCCTTAGATAAATGATTTTTATATTCAGTACTTGAGTATATCAGATTTTCTTAAGTGATTATTTTATCAAATAATCAATAGTCATTTGTTATCATCAAAATGTATTAAGGATTTTTCCAACAACCTCTTGACCATTTGGTCAAGGACTACCCTTGCCTTCCTTGGATTTCGCAGGCGCGAAATCTACTTGTTGACCTCGTGACCAATTGGTCAAGGTCATCCCTTGCCTTCCTTTGATTTCGCGGGTGCGACATCCTCTTGTTGACCTCTTGTCCATTTGGTCGAGGTCTTCCATTGCTTTCCTTGGATTTCGCTGGCGCGAAATCCTCTTGTTGACCTCTTGACCATTTGGTTGAGGTCTTCCCTTGCCTCTCTTGGATTTCACGGGCATGAAATCCTCATGTTGACCTCTTGACCATTAGGTCGAGGTCTTCCGTGCCTTCCTTTGATTTCGTGGGCACGAAATACTCTTGTTGACCTCTTGACCATTTGGTCGAGATCTTCCCTTGCCTTCCTTTGATTTCTCGGGCGCGAAATCCTCTTGTAGACCTCTTAACCATTTGGTCGAGGTCTTCCCTTGCCTTCCTTGGATTTCGCGGGCGCAAAATCCTCTTGTTGACCTCATTACCATTGGGTCGAGGTCATCCCTTGCCTTCCTTGTACATCGCGGGCGTGAAATCCTCTTTTTGACCTCTTGACCATTTGGTCGATGTCTTCCCTTGCCTTCCATGGATTTTGCGGGCGCGTATTCTTCTTTTTGACCTCTTGACCATTTGGTTGAGATCTTCCCATGCCTTCCTTGGATTTCGTGGGCGCGAAATCCTCTTTTTGAGCTCTTGACCATTTGGTCGAGCTCTTCCCTTGCGTTCCTTGGATTTCGCGGGCGTGAAATCCTCTTGTTGACCTCTTGACCATTTGGTCGAGGTCTTCCCTTGCCTTCCTTGGATTTCGCGCCCGCGGAATCCTCTTGTTGACCTCTTCACCATTTGGTCGAGGTCTTCCTTAGGCTTCCTAAGAATTCGCTGGCGCGGAATCTTCTTGTTGACCTCTTGTCCATTTGGTCGAGGTCCTCCCTTGCCTTCCTTGGATTTCATGGGCGCGAAACCCTCATGTTGATCTCCTGACCGTTTGGTCAAGGTCTTCCATTGCCTTCCATGGATTTCGTGGGGGCAAAATCCTCTTGTCGACCTCTTGACCATTTGGTCAAGGACTTCCCTTGCCTTCCGTGGATTTCGCGGGCGCGAAATCCAGTTTTGACCTCTTGACCATTTGGTCGAGGTCTTCCCTTGCCTTCCGTGGATCTCACGGGCGCGAAATCTTCTTGTTGACCTCTTGAACAGTTGGTCGAGGTTTTCCCTTACCTTCCTTTGGTTTCACCAACGCAAATTCCACTTTTTGACCTCTTGACCATTTGGTCGAGGTCTTCCCTGGCCTTCCATGGATGTCACGGGCACAAAATCCTCATGTTGACCTCTTTACCTTTCGGTCGTGGTCTTCCCTAGCCTTCCATTGATTTCGCGGGCGCGAAAACCTCCGTTGACCTCTTGACCACATGGTCGAGGTCTCCCCTTGCCTTCCATGGATTTCGCAGGCGCGGAATCCTCTTGTTGACCTCTTGACCATTTGGTCGAGGTCATCCCGTGCCTTCCGTGGATTTTGCGGGCGCGGAATCCTCTTGTTGACCTCTTGACCATTTGGTCGAGGTCTTCCCTTGCCTTCCTTCGATTTCGTGGGCGCGAAATCCTCTTGTTGACCTCTTGACCATTTGGTCGAGGTCTTCCCAAGCCTTCCTTGGATTTCGCGGGCGCGAAATCCTCTTGTTGACCTCTTGACCATTTGGTCGAGGTCTTCCCTTGCCTTCCTCGGATTTCGCGTGCGCGAAATCCACTTGTTGACCTCTTGACCAATTGGTCGAGGTCTTCCCTTGCCTTAATTTGATTTCGCGGGCGCGAAATCCTGTAATTGACATCTTGACATTTGGTCGAGGTCTTCCCTTGCCTTTCTGTGGATTTCTCGGGTGCTTAATCCTCTTGTTGACCTCTTGACCATTTGGTCGAGGTCTTCGCATGTCTTCCATGGATTTCGCGGGGGCGAAATCCTAATGTTGACCTCTTGACCATTTTGTCGAGGTCTTCCCTTGCTTTCCCCACGAAATCGTCTTGTTGACCTCTTGCCATTTGGTCGAGGTAATCCCATGCCTACCTTTTATTTCGCGGGCACGAAATCCTCTTGTCAACCTCTTATCCATTTGGTTGAGGACTTTCCTTGCCTCCCTTGGATTTCAAAGGCGCGGAATCCTGTTGTTGACCTCTTGACCATTTGCTCGAGGTCATCCCTTGCCTTCCTAGGAATTCGCGGGCGCGAAATCCTCTTGTTGACCACTTGACCATTTGGCCGAGGTCTTCCCTTGCCTTCCATGGATTTCATTGGCGCGAAATCCACTTGTTGCCCTCTTGTCCATTTGGTCGAGGTCTTCCCCTGCCTTGCCCGCGAAATCCTCTTGTTGACATCTTGACCATTTGGTCGAGGTCTTCCCATGTCTTCCTTAGATTTCGCGGGCACGAAATCATCTTGTTGACCTCTTAACCATTATGTCGAGGTCTTCCCTTGCCTTCCTAGGATTTCGCGGTCGCGGAATCTTCTTGTTGACCTCTTGACCATTTGGTCGTGGTCATCCTGTGCCTTCCTTGGAATTTACGGGGGCGTAATCCTCTTGTTGACCTCTTGACCATTTGGTCGAGGTCTTCCCTTGCCTTCCTTGGATTTCGCGGGCGCGAAATCATCTTATTGACCTCTTGACCACTTGGTCGAGGTCTTCCCATGCCTTCCATGGATTTTGCGGGCGCGAAATCCTCTTGTTGACCTCTTGACCATTTGGTCGAGGTCTTCCCATGCCTTCCTCGGATTTCGCGTGCGCGAAATCCTCTTGTTGTCCTCTTGACCAATTGGTCGAGGTCTTCCCTTGCCTTCCATGGATTTCGCGGGCGCGAAATCCACTAGTTGACATCATGACCATTTGGTCGAGGTCTTCCCTTGCCTTTCTGTGGATTTCTCGGGTGCGAAATCCTCTTGTTGACCTCATGACCATTTGGTCGAGGTCTTCGCATGTCTTCCATGGATTTTGCCGGCGTGAAATCCTCAGGTTGACCTATTGACCATTTTGTCGAGGTCTTCCCTTACCTTCCCCACGAAATCAACTTGTTGACCTCATGCCATTTGGTCGAGGTAATCCCTTGCCTACCTTTGATTTCGCGGGCACGAAATCCTCTTGTTAACCTCTTAACCATTTGGTCGAAGTCTTCCCTTGCCATTCTTTGATTTCGCGGGCCCGAAATCCTCTTGTTGACCTCCAGACCATTTGGTCGAGGTCCTCCCTTGCCTTCCTTGGGTTTCTCAGGCGCGAAATCATCTTTTTGACCTCTTGACCATTTGGTCGATGTCTTCTTTGCCTTCCTCGGATTTCACGGGTGCGAAATCCTCATGTTGACCTCTTGACCATTTGGTCGAGGTCTTCCCTTTGCCTTCCTAGGATTTCGCGCGGCGAAATCCTCTTGTTGACCTCTTGACCATTTGGTCGACGTCTTCCCTTGCCTTCCTGGGATTTCGCAAGCGCGAAATCCCTTTGTTGACTACTTGACCATTTGGTCGAGGTCTTCCTTTGCTTTCCTTGAATTTCGCGGGCGCGAAATCCTCTTGTCGACCACTTGACCATTTGATCGAGGTCTTCCCTTGCCTTCCTTGGGTTTCGTGGCTGCGAAATCCTCTTGTTGACCACTTGACCATTTGGTCGAGGTCTTCCATTGCCTTCCGTGGATTTCGTTGGCGCGAAATTCACTTGTCGCCCTCTTGTCCATTTGGTCGAGGTCTTCCCTTGCCTTGCCCGCGAAATCCTCTTGTTGACCTCTTGACCATTTCATCGAGGTCTTCCCTTGTCTTCCATAGATTTCGCGGGCGCCAAATCATCTTGTTGACCTCTTGACCAATATGTCGTGGTCTTCCCTTGCCTTCCTTGGATTTCGCGGGCGCAGAATCCTCTTGTTGACCTCTTGACCATTTGGTCGTGGTCATCCTGTGCCTTCCTTGGATTTTGCGGGCGCGGAAACCTCTTGTTGACCTCTTAACCATTTGGTCAAGCTCTTTCCTAGCCTTCCTTGGATTTCGCTGGCGCGAAATCCTCTTGTTGTCCTCTTGACCATTTGGTCGAGGTCATCCCATGCCTTCCTTGGATTTCGCGGGCGCGAAATCCTCTTGTTGTCCTCTTGACCATTTGGTCGAGTTCTTCCCTTGCCTTCCTCGGATTTCGCGTGCGCGAAATCCTCTTGTTGACCTCTTGACCAATTGGTCGAGGTATTCCCGTGCCTTCCTTAGATTTCGCGGGCGCGAAATCCTCTAGTTGACATCTTGACCATTTGGTCGAGGTCTTCCCCTGCCTTTCTGTGGATTTCTGGGGTGCGAAATCCTATTGTTGATCTCTTGACCATTTGGTCGAGGTCTTCGCATGTCCTCCATGGTTTTTGCGGGCGCAAAATCCTCATGTTGACCACTTGACCATTTTGTCGAGGTCTTCCCTTGCCTTCCCCACGAAATCAACTTATTGACCTCTTGCCATTTGGTCGAGGTAATCCCTTGCCTACCTTGATTTCGCGGGCACGAAATCCTCTTGTTAACATCTTGACCATTTGGTCGAAGTCTTCCCTTGCCTTCCTTGGATTTCGCGGGCCCGAAATCCTCTTGTTGACCTCCTGACCATTTGGTCGAGGTCCTCCCTTGCGTTCCTTGGGTTTCGCAGGCGCGAAATCAACCTTTTGACCTCTTGACCATTTGGTCGATGTCTTGCCTTCCTCGGATTTCACGGGTGCGAAATCCTCATGTTGACATCTTGACCATTAGGTCGAGGTCTTCCCTTTGCCTTCCTAGGATTTCGCGGGCGTGAAATCCTCTCGTTAACCTCTTGACCATTTGGTCGAGGTCTTCCCTTGCCTTTCATGGATTTCGCAAGCGCGGAATCCTCTTGTTGACCCCTTGACCATTTGGTCGAGGTCTCCCCTTGCCTTCCTTGGATTTCGCGGGCGTGGAATCCTCTTGTTGACCACTTGACCATTTGGTCGAGGTCTTCCCTTGCCTTCCTTTGATTTCGCGGGCGCGAAATCCTCTTGTTGACCGCTAGACCATTTGGTCGAGGTCTTCCCTTGCCTTCCTTGGGTTTCGTGGGCGCGAAATCATCTTGTTGACCTCGTGACCATTTTGTCGCGGTCTTCCCTTGCCTTCCTTTGATTTCGTGGGCCCGAAATCCTCTTGTTGACCTCTTGACCATTTGGTCGAGGTCTTCCCTTGCCTTCCTTGAATTTCGCAAGCGCGGAATCCTCTTGTTGACCTCTTGACCATTTGGTCGAGGTCTCCCCTTGCCTTCCTTGGATTTCACGGGCGTGGAATCCTCTTGTTGACCTCTTGACCATATGGTCGAGGTCTTCCCTTGCCTTCATGGATTTCGCGGGCCCGAAATCCTCTTGTTAACCTCTTGCCCATTTGGTCGAGGTCTTCCCTTGCCTTCCTCAGATTTCGCGGGTGTGAAATCCTATTGTTGACCTCTTTACCATTTGGTCGAGGTCTTCCCTTATCTTCCTAGGATTTCGCGGGCGCGAAATCCTCTTGTTGACCCCTTAACCATTTGGTCGAGGTCTTGCCTTGCCTTCCTTTGATTTCGTGGGCGCGCGAAATCCCTTTGTTGACTTCTTGACCATTTGGTCGAGGTCTTCCTTTGCTTTCCTTGAATTTCGCGGGCGCGAAATCCTCTTGTCGACCACTTGACCATTTGATCGAGGTCTTCCCTTGTCTTCCTTGGGTTTCGTGGGTGCGAAATCCTCTTGTTGACCTCTTGACCATTTGGTCGAGGTCTTCCCTTGCCTTCCTTGGATTTCGGGAGCGCGAAATCCTCTTGTTGATCGCTTGACCGTTTGCTCGAGTTCTTCCCTTGTCTTCCTTGGATTTCGTGGGCGCGATTTCTTCTTGTTGACTTCTCGACCATTTTGTCGAGTTCTTCCCATGCCGTACTTGGATTTCGCGAGTGCGAAATCCTCTTGTTGACCACTTGACCATTTGGTCGAGGTATTTCCATGCCTTCCTTGGATTTCGTGGGCGCGAAATCCTCATGTTCACCTCTTGACCATTTGGTCGAGGTCTTTCCTTGCCTTCCTTGGATTTCGTGGGCACGGAATCCTCTTGTTGTCCTCTTGGCCATTTGGTCGAGGTCTTCCCTTGCATTCCTTGGATTTCGCGGGCGCGGAATCCTCTTGTTGACCACTTGACCATTTGGTCGAGTTCCTCCCTTGCCTTCCTTTGATTTCGCGAGCGCGAAATCATCTTTTTGATCTCTTGACCAATTGGTCGATGTCTTACATGCCTTCCTCGGATTTCACGGGTGCGAAATCCTCATGTTGACCTCTTGACCATTTGGTCGAGGTCTTCCCTTTGCCTTCGGGCGCGAAATCCACTTGTTGACCTCTTGACCATTTGGTCGAGGTCTTCCCTTGCCTTCCTTGGTTTTCGCAAGCACGGAATCCTCTTGTTGACCTCTTGACCATTTGGTCGAGGTCTCCCCTTGCCTTCCTTTGATTTCGCGGGAGTGGAATGCTCTTGTTGACCTCTTGACCATTTGGTCGAGGTCTTCCCTTGCCTTCCTCGGAATTCGCAGGCGCGAAATCCTCTGATTGACCACTTGACCATTTGGTCGAGGTCTTACCTTGCCTTCCATGGATTTCGTTGGCGCGAAATCCACTTTTCGCCCTCTTGTCCATTTGGTCGAGGTCTTCCCTTGCCTTGCCCGCGAAATCCTCTTGTTGACCTCTTGACCATTTGGTCGAGGTCTTCCCTTGTCTTCCTTAGATTTCGCGGGCGCGAAATCATTTTGTTGACCTCTTGACCAATATGTCGAGGTCTTCCCTTGCCTTCCTTGGATTTCGCTGGCGCGGAATCCTCTTGTTGACCTCTTGACCATTTGGTCGTGGTCATCCCGTGCCTTGCTTGGATTTTACGGGCGAGGAAACCTCTAGTTGACCTCTTGACCAGTTGGTCGAGCTCTTCCCTTGCCTTCCTTGGATTTCGCTGGTGCAAAATCCTCTTGTTGACCTCTTGACCAGTTGGTCGAGGTCTTCCCATGCCTTCCTTGGATTTTGTGGGCGCGAAATCCTCTTGTTGTCCTCTTGACCATTTGGTCGAGGTCTTCCCTTGCCTTCCTCGGATTTCGAGTGCGCGAAATCCACTTGTTGACCTCTTGACCAATTGGTCGAGGTATTCCCTTGCCTTCCTTGCGAAATCCTCTAGTTGACATCTTGACCATTTGGTCGAGGTCTTCCCATGCCTTTCTGTGGATTTCTTGGGTGCGAAATCCTAGTGTTGACCTCTTGACCATTTGGTCGCGGTCTTCGCATGTCCTTCTTGGTTTTTGCGGGCGCGAAATCCTCATGTTGACCTCTTGACCATTTTGTCGAGGTCTTCCCTTGCCTTCCCCACGAAATCAACTTGTTGACTTCTTGCCATTTGGTCGAGGTAATCCCTTGCCTACTTTTGATTTCGCGGGCACGAAATCCACTTGTTAACATCTTGACCATTTCGTCGAAGTCTTCTCTTGCCTTCCTTGGATTTCGCGGGCCTGAAATCCTCTTGTTGACCTCCTGACCATTTGGTCGAGGTCCTCCCTTGCGTTCCTTGGGTTTCGCGGGCGCGAAATCATCTTTTTGACCTCTTGACCATTTGGTCGATGTCTTCCTTGCCTTCCTCGGATTTCATGGGTGCAAAATCCTCATGTTGACATCTTGACCATTTGGTCGAGGTCTTCCCTTTGCCTTCCTAGGATTTCGCGGGCATGGAAACCTCTTGTAGACCTCTTGACCATTTGGTCGAGCTCTTCCCTTGCCTTCCTTGGATTTCGCGGGTGCGAAATCCTCTTGTTGACCTCTTGACCATTTGGTCGAGGTCTTCCCATGCCTTCCTTGGATTTCGCGGGCATGGAATCCTCTTGTTGACCACTTGACCATTTGGTCGAGGTCTTCTCTAGCCTTCCAAGGATTTCTCGGGTGCTAAATCCTCTTGTCGATCTCTTCACTTTTTGGTCGAGGTCTTCCCTTGCCATCCTTGGATTTCGTGGGTGCGAAATCCTCTTATTGACCTCTTGACCATTTGGTCGAGGTCTTTCCTTGCCTTCCTTGGATTTCACGGGCGCGAAATCCACTTTTTGACCTCAAAAACCATTGGGTCGAGGTCTTCCCTTGCCTTCCTTGGATTTCGCGGGCGTGAAATTCTCATGTTGACCTCTTGACCATTTGGTCGAGGTATTCCCTTGCCTTCCTACGATTTCGCAGGTGCGAAATCCTCTTGTTGACCTCTTGACCATTTGGTCGAGGTCTTCCCTTGCCTTCCTTGGATTTCGCGGGCGTAAAATCCTCATCTCGACCTCTTGACAATTTCGTCGAGGTCTTCCCTTGCCTTCCTTGGATTTCGCGGGCGTGAAATTCTCTTGTTGACCTCTTGACCATTTGGTCGAGGTATTCCCTTGCCTTCCTAGGATTTCGCAAGCGCGAAATCCTCTTGTTGACCTCTTGACCATTTGGTCGAGGTTTTCCCTTGCCTTCCTTGGATTTCACGAGCGTAAAATCCTCTTGTTGACCTCTTGACAATTTGGTCGAGGTCTTCCCTTGCCTATCTCGGATTTCGCGGGCACGAAATCCTCTTGTTGACCTCTTGACCATTTGGTCAAGGTATTCCCTGGGCCTCCTTGGATTTCGCGGGTGCGAAATAATCTTTTTGACCTCTTGACCATTTGGTCGAGGTCTTCCCATGCTTTCCTTGGATTTCACGGGCGAGAAATGCTCTTGTTGACCTCTTAACCATTGGTCGAGGTCTTCCCTTGCTTTCCTTGGGTTTCGCTGGTGCGAAATCCTGTTTTCGACCTCTTGACCATTTGGTCGAGGTCTTCCCCTATCTTCCTTGGATTTCGCGGGCTCGAAATCTTCTTGTTGACCTCTTGACCATTTGGTCGAGGTCTTTCACATGCCCGCGAAATCCTCTTGTTGACCTCTAGACCATTTGGTCGAGGTCTTCCCTTGCCATCCTTGGATTTCGCGGGCGTGAAATCCTCTTGTTGACCACTCAACTATTTGGTCGAGGTCTTCCTTTGCAATCCATGGATTTCACGGGAGCGAAATACTCTTGTTGACCTCTTGACCAATTTGTTGAAAACTTCCCTTGCCTTCCTTGGATTTCACGGGCGCGGAATCCTCTTGTTGACCTCATGACCATTTGGTCAAGGTCATCCCATGTCTTCCTTGGATTTCACCGGTGCGAAATCCTCTTGTTGACCTCTTGACCATTTGGTCGAGGACTTCCCATGCCTACCGTGGGTTTCGAGGGCGCGAAATCCTCTCATTGACCTCTTAACCATTTGGTCGAGGTCCTCCCTTGCCTTCCTTGGATTTCGCAGGTGCGGAATCCTCTTGTTAACCTCTTGACCATTTGGTCGTGTTCCTCCCTTGGCATCCTTGGATTTCGTGGGCACAGAATCCTCTTGTTGACCTCTTGACCATTTGGTCGAGGTCTTCTCTAGCCTTCCATGGATTTCTCGGGCGCTAAATCCTCTTCTCGACCTCTTCACCAATTGGTAGAGGTCTTCCCTTGCCATCCTTGGATTTCGTGGGCACGAAATCCACTTTTTGTCCTCTTTACCATTTGGTCGAGGTCTTCCTTGGCCTTCCGTGGATTTCACGGGCGCGAAATCCACTTGTTGACCTCTTGATCATTAGGTCGAGGACATCGCTTGCCTTCCTTGGATTTCGCGGGCGCGAAATTCTCTTGTTGACCTCTTGGTCGAGGTCTTCCCTTGCCTCCCTTGGATTTCGCAGGCGCGGAATCCTCTTGTTGACCTCTTGACCTTTTGCTCGAGGTCATGCCTTGCCTTCCTTGGAATTCGCGGGCGCGGAATCCTCCTGTTAACCACTTGACCATTTGGTCGAGGTCTTCCCTTGCCTTCCTCGGATTTCGCGGGCGTGAAATCCTCTTGTTGACCACTTGACCATTTGGTCGAGGTCTTCCCTTGCCTTCCATGGATTTCGTTGGCACGAAATACACTTGTTGATCTCTTGTCCATTTGGTCGAGGTCTTCCCTTGCCTTGCCCGCGAAATCCTCTTGTTGACCTCTTGACCATTTGGTCGAGGTCTTCCCTTGTCTTCCTTAGATTTCACGGGCGCGAAATCATCTTGTTGACCTCTTGACCATTTGTTCTAGGTATTTCCGTGCCTTCATTGGATTTCGCGAGCGCGAAATCCTCTTGTTGACCTCATGACCATTTGGTCGAGGTCTTCCCGTGCCTTCCTTGGATTTTGAGGGCGCGAAATCCTCTTGTTGACCTCTTGACCATTTGGTCGAGTTCTTCCCTTCCCTTCCTTGGATTTCACGGGCGAGAAATCCTCTTGTTGACCACTTGACCATTTGGTCAAGGTCTTCCCTTGCCTTCCTTGGATTTCGCGGGCCGAAATCCTCTTGTTGACCACTTGACCATTTGGTCGAGGTCGTCCCTTGCCTTCATGGATTTCGCGGGCCCGAAATCCTCTTGTTAACCTCTTGACCATTTGGTCGAGGTCTTCCCTTGCCTTCCTCGGATTTCGCGGGTGTGAAATCCTCTTGTTGACCTCTTTACCATTTGGTCGAGGTCTTCCCTTGTCTTCCTAGGATTTTGCGGGCACGAAATCCTCTTGTTGACCCCTTAACCATTTGGTCGAGGTCTTGCCTTGCCTTCCTTGGATTTCGCGGGCGTGCGAAATCCCTTTGTTGACTTCTTGACCATTTGGTCGAGGTCTTCCATTGCCTTCCTTGAATTTCGTGGGCACAAAATCCTCTTGTGGACCACTTGACCATTTGATCGAGGTCTTCCCTTGCCTTCCTTGGGTTTCGTGGGTGCGAAATCCTCTTGTTGACCTCTTGACCATTTGGTCGAGGTCTTCCCTTGGCTTCCTTGGATATCGCGGGCCCAAAATCCTCTTGTTAACCTCTTGACCATTTGGTCGAGGTCTTCCCTTGCCTTCCTTGGATTTCGGGAGCACGAAATCCTCTTGTTGATCGCTTGACCGTTTGCGCGAGTTCTTCCCTTGTCTTCCTTGGATTTCGTGGGTGCGATTTCTTCTTGTTGACCTCTTGACCATTTTGTCGAGTACTTCCCATGCCGTACTTGGATTACGCGAGCGTGAAATCCTCTTGTTGACCACTTGACCATTTGGTCGAGGTATTTCCTTGCCTTCCTTGGATTTCGTGGGCGCGAAATCCTCATGTTCACCTCTTGACCATCAGGTCGAGGTCTTTCCGTGCCTTCCGTGGATTTCACGGGCACGGAATCCTCTTGTTGACCTCTTGGCCATTTGGTCGAGGTCTTCCCTTGCCTTCCTTGGATTTCGCGGGCGCGGAATCCTCTTGTTGACCACTTGACCATTTGGTCGAGTTCCTCCCTTGCCTTCCTTGGATTTCGCGGGCGCGAAATCATCTTTTTGACCTCTTGACCATTTGGTCGATGTCTTCCTTGCCTTCCTCGGATTTCACGGGTGCGAAATCCTCATGTTGACCTCTTGACCATTTGGTCGAGGTCTTCCCTTTGTCTTCCTAGGATTTCGCGGGCGCGAAATCCTCTTGTTGACCTCTTGACCATTTGGTGGAGGTCTTCCCTTGCCTTCCTTGGATTTCGCAAGCGCGGAATACTCTTGTTGACCTCTTGACCATTTGGTCGAGGTCTCCCCTTGCCTTCCTTTGATTTCGCGGGCATGGAATCCTCTTGTTGACCTCTTGACCATTTGGTCAAGGTCTTCCCTTGCCTTCCTCGGATTTCGCGGGCGCGAAATTCTCTTGTTGACCACTTGACCATTTGGTCGAGGTCTTCCCTTGCCTTCCATGGATTTTGTTGGCGCGAAACCCACTTTTCGCCCTCTTGTCCATTTGGTCGAGGTCTTCCCTTGCCTTGCCCGCGAAATCCTCTTGTTGACCTCTTGACCATTTCGTCGAGGTCTTCCCTTGTCTTACTTAGATTTCGCGGGCGCGAAATCATCTTGTTGACCTCTTGACCAATATGTCGAGGTCTTCCCTTGCCTTCCTTGGATTTCGCTGGCGCGGAATCCTCTTGTTGACCTCTTGACCATTTGGTCGTGGTCATCCCGTGCCTTCCTTGGATTTTGCTGGCGCGGAAACCTCTTGTTGACCTCATGACCATTTGGTCGAGCTCTTCCCTTGCCTTTCTTGGATTTCGCGGGTGCGAAATCCTCTTGTTGACCTCTTGACCATTTGGTCGAGGTTTTCCCTTGCCTTCCTTGGATTTCGCGGGCGCGAAATACTCTTGTTGTCCTCTTGACCATTTGGTCGAGGTCTTCCCTTGCCTACCTCGGATTTCGAGTGCGCGAAATCCTCTTGTTGACCTCTTGACCAATTGGTCGAGATATTCCCATGCCTTCCTTGGATTTCGCGGGCGCGAAATCCTCTAGTTGACATCTGGACCATTTGGTCGAGGTCTTCCCTTCCCTTTCTGTGGATTTCTCGGGTGCGAAATCCTAGTGTTGACCTCTTGACCATTAGGTCGATGTCTTCCCATGTCCTCCTTGGTTTTTGCGGGCGCGAAATCCTCATGTTGACCTCTTGACCATTTTATCGAGGTCTTCCCGTGCCTTCCCCACGAAATCAACTTGTTGACTTCTTGCCATTTGGTCGAGGTAATCCCTTGCCTACCTTTGATTTCGAGGGCACGAAATCCTCTTGTTAACATCTTGACCATTTGGTCGAAGTCTTCCCTTGCCTTCCTCGGATTTCGTGGGCCCGAAATCCTCTTGTTGACCTCCTGACCATTTGGTCGAGGTCCTCCCTTGCGTTCCATGGGTTTCGCGGGCGCGAAATCATCTTTTTGACCTCTTGACCATTTGGTCGATGTCTTCCTTGCCTTCCTCGGATTTCACGGGTGCGAAATCCTCATGTTGACATCTTGACCATTTGGTCGAAGTCTTCCCTTTGCCTTCCTATGATTTCGCAAGCGCGGAATCCTCATGTTGACCTCTTGACCATTTGGTCGAGGTCTCCCCTTGCCTTCCTTGGATTTCGCGGGCGTGGAATCCTCTTGTTGACCTCTTGACCATTTGGTCGAGGTCTTCCCTTGCCTTCCTTTGATTTCGCTGGCGCGAAATCCTCTTATCGACCACTTGACCATTTGATCGAGGTCTTCCCTTGCCTTCCTTTGGTTTCGTGGGTGCGAAATCCTCTTGTTAACCTCTTGACCATTTGGTCGAGGTCTTCCCTTGCCTTCCTTGGATATCACGGGCCCGAAATCCTCTTTTAAACCTTTTGACCATTTGGTCAAGGTCTTCCCTTGCCTTCCTTGGATTTCGGGAGAGCGAAATCCTCTTGTTGATCGCTTGACCGTTTGCTCGAGTTCTTCCCTTGTCTTCCTTGGATTTCGCGGGCGCGATTTCTTCTTGTTGACCTCTTGACCATTTTGTCGAGTTCTTCCCATGCCGTACTTGGATTTCGCGAGCGCGAAATCCTCTTGTTGACCACTTGACCATTTGGTAGAGGTATTTCCTTGCCTTCCTTGGATTTCGTGGGTGCGAAATCCTCATGTTCACCTCTTGACCATTTGGTCGAGGTCTTTCCTTGCCTTCCTTGGATTTCGCGGGCAGGGAATCCTCTTGTTGACCTCTTGGCCATTTGGTCGAGGTCTTCCCTTGCCTTCCTTGGAATTCGCAGGCGCGGAATCCTCTTGTTGACCACTTGACCAATTGGTCGAGTTCCTCCCTTGCCTTCCTTGGATTTCGCGGGCGCGGAATCCTCTTGTTGACCACTTGACCATTTGGTCGAGGTCTTCTCTAGCCTTCGATGGATTTCTCGGGCGCTAAATCCTCTTGTCGATCTCTTCACTATTTGGTCGAGGTCTTCCCTTGCCATCCTTGGATTTCGTGGGCGCGAAATCCTCTTGTTGACCTCTTGACCATTTGGTCGAGGTCTTTCCTTGCCTTCCTTGGATTTCACGGGCGCGAAATCCACTTTTTGACCTCAAAAACCATTGGGTCGAGGTCTTCCCTTGCCTTCCTTGGATTTCGCGGGCGTGAAATTCTCTTGTTGACCTCTTGACCATTTGGTCGAGGTCTTCCCTTGCCTTCCTTGGATTTCGCAGGCGTAAAATCCGCATCTTGACCTCTTGACAATTTGGTCGAGGTCTTCCCTTGCCTACCTCGGATTTCGTGGGCGCGAAATCCTCTTGTTGACCTCTTGACCATTTGGTCAAGGTATTCCCTGGGCTTCCATGGTTTTCGCGGGTGCGAAATAATCTTTTTGACCTCTTGACCATTTGGTCGAGGTCTTCCCATGCCTTCCTTGGATTTCACGGGCGAGAAATGCTCTTGTTGACATCTTAACCATTGGTCGAGGTCTTCCCTTGCCTTCCTTGGGTTTCGCGGGTGCGAAATCCTGTTTTCGACCTCTTAACCATTTGGTCGAGGTCTTCCCCTATCTTCCTTGGATTTCGCGGGCTCGAAATCTTCTTGTTGACCTCTTGACCATTTGGTCAAGGTCTTTCACATGCCCGCGAAATCCTCTTGTTGACCTCTAGACCATTTGGTCGAGGTCTTTCCTTGCCATCATTGGATTTCGCGGGCGTGAAATCCTCTTGTTGACCCCTCGACCATTTAGTCGAGGTCTTCCTTCGCAATCCATGGATTTTACAGGAGCGAAATACTCTTGTTGACCTGTTGACCAATTTGTTGAAAACTTCCCTTGCCTTCCTTGGATTTCACGGGCGCGGAATCCTCTTGTTGACCTCATGACCATTTGGTCGAGGTCATCCCATGTCTTCCTTCGATTTCCCCGGTGCGAAATCCTCTTGTTGACCTCTTGACCATTTGGTCGAGGACTTCCCAAGCCTACCGTGGGTTTCGAGGGCGCGAAATCCTCTCATTGACCTCTTAAACATTTGGTCGAGGTCCTCCCTTGCCTTCCTTGGATTTCGCAGGCGCGGAATCCTCTTGTTGACCTCTTGACCATTTGGTCGAGTTTTTCCCAAGCCTTCCTTGGATTTCGCGGGCGCGAAATCCTCTTGTTGACCACTTGACCATTTCGTCGAGGTCTTCCCTTGCCTTGCCCGCGAAATCCTCTTGTTGACCACTTGACCATTTGGTCGAGGTCTTCCCTTGTCTTCCTTAGATTTCGTGGGCGCGAAATCATCTTGTTGACCTCTTGACCATTTGTTCTATGTATTTCCGTGCCTTCCATGGATTTCGCGAGCGCGAAATCCTCCTGTCGACCTCATGACCATTTGGTCGAGGTCTTCCCGTGCCTTCCTTGGAATTTGAGGGCGCGAAATCCTCTTGTTGACCTCTTGACCATTTGGTCGAGTTCTTCCCATGCCTTCCTTGTATTTCACGGGCGAGAAATCCTCTTGTTGACCACTTGACCATTTGGTCGAGGTCTTCCCTTGCCTTCCATGGATTTTGCGGGCCCGAAATCCTCTTGTTGACCTCTTGACCATTTGGTCGAGGACTTCCCAAGCCTACCGTGGGTTTCGAGGGCGCGAAATCCTCTCATTGACCTCTTAAACATTTGGTCGAGGTCCTCCCTTACCTTCCTTGGATTTCGCAGGCGCGGAATCCTCTTGTTGACCTCTTGACCATTTGGTCGAGTTCCTCCCTTGGCTTCCTTGGATTTCGCGGGCACAGAATCCTCTTGTTGACCTCTTGACCATTTGGTCAAGGTCTTCTCTAGCCTTCCATGGATTTCTCGGGCGCTAAATTCTCTTGTCGACCTCTTCACCATTTGGTCGAGGTCTTCCCTTGCCATCCTTGGATTTCGCAGCCGCGAAATCAACTTTTTGTCCTCTTTACCATTTGGTCGAGGTCTTCCCTGGCCTTCCTGGGATTTCACGGGTGCGAAATCCTCTTGTTGACCTCTTGACCATTAGTTTGAGGTCTTCGCTTGCCTTCCTTGGATTTCGCGGGCGCGAAATTCTCTTGTTGACCTCTTGACCTCATGGTCGAGGTCTTCCCTTGCCTCCCTTGGATTTCGCTGGCGCGGAATCCTCTTGTTGACCTCTTAACCATTTGCTCGAGGTCATGCCTTGCCTTCCTTGGAATTCGTAGGCGCGGAATCCTCTTGTTGACCACTTGACCATTTGGTCGAGGTCTTCCCTTGCCTTCCTCGGATTTCGCGGGCGCGAAATCCTCTTGTTGACCACTTGACCATTTGGTCGAGGTCTTCCCTTGCCTTGCCCGCGAAATCCTCTTGTTGACCACTTGACCATTTAGTCGAGGTCTTCCCTTGTCTTCCTTAGATTTCGCGGGCGCAAAATCATCTTGTTGACCTCTTGACCATTTGTTCTAGGTATTTCCGTGCCTTCCATGGATTTCGCGAGCGCGAAATCCTCCTGTCGACCTCATGACCATTTGGTCGAGGTCTTCCCGTGCCTTCTTTGGAATTTGAGGGCGCGAAATCCTCTTGTTGACCTCTTGACCATTTGGTCGAGTTCTTCCCATGCCTTCCTTGTATTTCACGGGCGAGAAATCCTCTTGTTGACCACTTGACCATTTGGTCGAGGTCTTCCCTTGCCTTCCTTGGATTTTACGGGCCCGAAATCCTCTTGTTGACCTCTTGACCATTTGGTCGAGGTCTTCCCTTGCCTTCCATGGATTTCGCAAGCGCAGAATCCTCTTGTTGACCTCTTGACCATTTGGTCGAGGTCTTCCCTTGCCTTCATGGATTTCGCTGGCCCGAAATCCTCTTGTTAACCTCTTGACCATTTGGTCGAGGTCTTCCCTTGCCTTCCTCTGATTTCGCGGGTGTGAAATCCTCTGGTTGACCTCTTTACCATTTGGTCGAGGTCTTCCCTTGTCTTCCTATGATTTCGTGGGCGCGAAATCCTCTTGTTGACCCCTTAACCATTTGGTCGAGGTCTTGCCTTGCCTTCCTTGGATTTCGCGGGCGCGCGAAATCCCTTTGTTGACTTCTTGACCATTTGGTCGAGGTCTTCCCGTGCCTTCCTTGGATTTTGAGGGCGCGAAATCCACTTGTTGACCTCTTGACCATTTGGTCGAGTTCTTCCCTTGCCTTCCTTGGATTTCACGAGCGAGAAATCCTCTTGTTGACCACTTGACCTTTTGGTAGAGGTCTTCCCTTGCCTTCCTATGGCTTCGCAGGCGCGAAATCCTCTTTTTGACCTCTTGACCATTTGGTAGAGGTCTTCCCCTGCCTTCCTTGGATTTCGCAGGCTCGAAATCCTCTTGTTGTCCTCTTGACCATTTGGTCGAGGTCTTCCCGTGCCTTCAATGGATTTCGCGGGTGCGAAATCCTCTTGTTGACCTCTTGTCCATTTGGTCGATGTCTTCCCATGCCTACCGTGGATTTCGCAGGTGCAAAATCCTCTTGTTGACCTCTAGAACATTTGGTCGAGGTCTTCCCTTACCATCCTTGGATTTCGCGGGCGTGAAATCCTCTTGTTGACCTCTTGACCATTTGGTCGAGGTCTTCCATTGCATTCCATGGATTTCGTGGGCGCGAAATCCTCTTGTTGACCTCTTGACCATTTTGTCGAAAACTTCCCTTGGCTTCCTTGGATTTCGTGGGCGCGGAATCCCGTTGTTGGCCTCTTGACCAATTGGTCGAGGTCTTCCCTTGTCTTCCTTGGATTTCGCGGGTGCGAAATCTTCTTGTTGACCTCTTGACCATTAGGTCGAGGTCTTAACTTGCCTTCCTTGGATTTCGCAGGCGCGAAATCCTTCTGTTGACCTCTTGACAATTTGGTCGAGGTCTTCGCATGCCTACCTTGTGTTTCAAGGGCGCGAAATCCTTTTGTTGACCTCTTGACCATTTGGTCGAGCTCTTCACTTGCCTTCCTTGGATTTCGCAGGCGCGGAATCCTCTTGTTGGCCTCCTGAACAATTGGTCGAGTTCCTCGCTTGCCATCCTTGGATTTCGCGGGCGCGGAATCCTCATGTTGACCACTTGACCACTTGGTCGGGTTCTTCTCTTACCTTCCATGGATTTCTCGGGCGCGGATTCCTCTTGTTGGCCTCTTCACCATTTGGTCGAGGTCTTCCCTTGCCATCCTTGGATTTCTCGGGCGCGAGTTCATCTTTTTGACCACTTGACCATTTTGTCAAGGTCTTCCCTTGCCTTCCTTTGATTTCACAGGCGCAAAATCCTGTTGTTGACCTCTTGACCATTAGGTCATGGTCTTCCCATGCCTTCCATGGATTTCGCGGGTGCGAAATATCACGAAATCCTCTTGTTGACCTCTTGACCTCGTGGTCGATGTCTTCCCAAGCCTTCCTTCGATTTCGCGGGCGTGGAATCCTCATGTTGACCACTTGACCACTTGGTCGGGGTCTTCCCATACCATCCATGGATTTCTCGGGTGCGAATTCCTCTTGTTGACCTCTTCACCATTTGGTCGAGGTCTTCCCTTGCCATCCTTGGATTTCGCGGGCGCGAGATCATCTTTTTGACCACTTGACCATTTGGTCGTGGTCTTCCCTTGCCTTCCTTTGATTTCACGGGCGCGAAATCCTCTTGTTGACCTCTTGACCATTAGGTTGAGGTCTTCCCTTGCCTTCCATGGATTTCACGGGCCCGAAATCCTCTTGTTGACCTCTTGACCTCGTGGTCGAGGTCTACCCTTGCCTCCCTTGGATTTCTTAGGCGCGGAATCCTCTTGTGACCTCTTGACCATTTGGTCATGGTCATCCCTTGCCATCCTTGGATTTCGAGGGTGCGGAATCCTCTGGTTGACCACTTGGTTGAGGTCTTCTCTTGCCTTCCTCGGATTTCGCGCCTCTGGTTGACCTCTTGACCATTTGGTCATGGTCATCCCATGCCTTCCATGGAATTCGCGGGCGCGGAATCCTCTGGTTGACCACTTGACCATTTGGTCGAGGTCTTCCCTAGCCTTCCATGGATTTCTTGGGCGCGAAATCCTCATGTTGACCACTTGACCATTTGGTCGAGGTCTTCCCTAGCCTTCCTTGGATTTCACGGGCGCGAAATCCTCTTGTTGACCTCATGACCATTAGGTCGAGGTCTTCCCTTCCCTTCCTTGGATTTCGTGGGCGCGAAATCCTCTTGTTGACTTCTTGACCTCTTGGTCGAGGTCTTCCCTTGCCTCCCTTGGATTTCGCAAGCGCGGTATCCTCTTGTTCACCTCTTGACCATTTGCTCGAGGTCATCCCTTGCCTTCCGTGGAATTCGAGGGAGTAGAATCCTCATGTTGACCACTTGACCATTTGGTCGAGGTCTTCCCTTAACTTCCTCAGATTTCGCGGGCGCACCCGCGAAATCATCTTGTTGACCACTTGACCATTTGGTGGAGGTCTTCCCCTGCCTTCCATGGATTTCATTGGCGCGAAATCCACTTGTTGACCACTTGTTCATTTGGTCGAGGTCTTCCCATGCCTTGCCCGCGAAATCCTCTTGTTGACCTCTTGACCATTTGGTCGAGGTCTTCCCATGCCTTCCTTAGATTTCGTGGGCGCGAAATCATCTAGTTGACCTCTTGGCCATTTGGTCGAGGTATTTCTGTGCCTTCCTTGGATTTCGCGGGCACGAAATCCTCCTGTTGACCTCTTGACCATTTGGTCGAGGTCATCCCGTGTCTTCCTTGGATTTCGCGGGTTGCGAAATCCTCTTGTTGACCTCTAAACCATTTGGTCGAGGTCTTAACTTGCCTTCCTTGGCAGGCGCGAAATCCTTTTGTTGACCTCTTGACAATTTGGTCGAGGTCTTCCCATGCCTACCTTGGGTTTCGCGAGCACGAAATCCTCTTGTTGACCTCTTGACCATTTGGTCGAGGTATTTCCTTGCCTTCCTTGGATTTCGTGGCTGCGAAATCCTCATGTTCACCTCTTGACCATTTGGTCGAGGTCTTTCCTAGCCTTCCTTGGATTTCGCGGGCACGGAATCCTCTTGTTGACCTCTTGGCCATTTGGTCGAGGTCTTCCCTTGCCTTCCTTGGATTTCGCGGGCGCGGAATCCTCTTGTTGACCACTTGACCATTTGGTCGAGTTCCTCCCATGCCTTCCAAGGATTTCGCGGGGGCGAAATCATCTTTTTGACCTCTTGACCATTTGGTCGATGTCTTCCTTGCCTTCCTCGGATTTCACGGGTGCGAAATCCTCATGTTGACCTCTTGACCATTTGGTCGAGGTCTTCCCTTTGCCTTCCTAGGATTTCGCGGGCGCGAAATCCTCTTGTTGACCTCTTGACCATTTGGTCAAGGTCTTCCCTTGCCTTCCTTGGATTTCGCAAGCGCGGGATCCTCTAGTTGACCTCTTGAACATTTGGTCGAGGTCTCCCCTTGCCTTCCTTTGATTTCGCAGGCGTGGAATCCTCTTGTTGACCTCTTGACCATTTGGTCGAGGACTTCCCTTGCCTTCCTCGGATTTCGCGAGCGAGAAATCCTCTTGTTCACCACTTGAACATTTGGTCGAGGTCTTCCCTTGCCTTCCATGGATTTCGTTGGCGCGAAATCCACTTTTCGCCCTCTTGTCCATTTGGTCGAGGTCTTCCCTTGCCTTGCCCGCGAAATCCTCTTGTTGACCTCTAGACCATTTCGTCGAGGTCTTCCCTTGTCCTCCTTAGATTTCGCGGGTGTGAAATCCTCTTGTTGACCTCTTGACCAATATGTCGAGGTCTTCCCTTGCCTTCCTTGGATTTCGCTGGCACGGAATCCTCTTGTTGACCTCTTGACCATTTGGTCGTGGTCATCCCGTGCCTTCCTTGGATTTTGCGGGCGTGGAAACCTCTTGTTGAACTCTTGACCATTTGGTCGAGCTCTTCCCTTGCCTTCCTTGGATTTCGTGGGCGCGAAATCCTCTTGTTGACCTCTTGACCATTTGGTCGAGGTCTTCCCATGCCTTCCTTGGATTTCGCGGGCGCGAAATCCTCTTGTTGTCCGCTTGACCATTTGGTCGAGGTCTTCCCTTGCCTTCCTCGGATTTCGCGTGCGCGAAATCCTCTTGTTGACCTCTTGACCTATTGGTCGAGGTATTCCCTTGCCTTCCTTGGATTTCGCGGGCACGAAATCCTCTAGTTGACATCTTGACCATTTGCTCGAGGTCTTCCCTTGCCTTTCAGTGGATTTCTCGGGTGTGAAATCCTAGTGTTGACCTCTTGACCATTTGGTCGAGGTCTTCGCATGTCCTCCATGGTTTTTGCGGGCGCGAAATCCTCATGTTGACCTCTTGACCATTTCGTCGAGGTCTTCCCTTGTCTTCCTTTGATTTCGCAGGCGCGAAATCATCTTGTTGACCTCTTGACCAATATGTCGAGGTCTTCCCTTGCCTTCCTTAGAATTCGCTGGCGTGGAATCCTCTTGCTGACCTCTTGACCATTTGGTCGTGGTCATCTCGTGCCTTCCTTGGATTTTACCGGCGCGGAAATCTCTTGTTGACCTCTTCACTATTTGGTCGAGCTCTTCCCTTGCCTTCCTTGGATTTCACGGGCGCGAATTCCTCTTGTTGACCTCTTGACCATTTGGTCGAGGTCTTCCCATGCCTTCCTTGGATTTCGCAGGTGCGAAATCCTCTTGTTGTCCTCTTGACCATTTGGTCGTGGTCTTCCCTTGCCTTCCTCGAATTTCGCGTGCGCGAAATCCTCCTGTTGACCTCTTGACCAATTGGTCGAGGTATTCCCTTGCCTTCCTTCGATTTTGCGGGCGCGAAATCCTCTAGTTGACATCTTGACCATTTGGTCGAGGTCTTCCCTTGCCTTTCTGTGGATTTCTCGGGTGCGAAATCCTTGTGTTGACCTCTTGACCATTTGGTCGAGGTCTTCGCATGTCCTCCTTGGTTTTTGCGGGCGCGAAATCCTCATGTTGACCTCTTGACCATTTTGTCGAGGTCTTCCCATGCCTTCCCCACGAAATCAACTTGTTGACTTCTTGCCACTTGGTCGAGGTAATCCCTTGCCTACCTTTGATTTTGCGGGCACGAAATCCTCTTGTTAACATCTTGACCATTTGGTCGAAGTCTTTCCTTGACTTCCTTGGATTTCACGGGCCCGAAATCCTCTTGTTGACCTCCTGACCATTTGGTCGAGGTCCTCCCTTGCGTTCCTTGGGCTTCGCGGTCGCGAAATCATCTTTTTGACCTCTTGACCGTTTAGTCGATGTCTTCCTTGCCTTCCTCGGATTTCACGGGTGCGAAATCCTCATGTTGACATCTTGACCATTTGGTCGAGGTCTTCCCTTTGCCTTCCTAGGATTTCGCGGGCGTGAAATCCTCTCGTTGACCTCATGACCATTTGGTCGAGGTCTTCCCTTGCCTTCCTTGGATTTCGCAAGCGCGGAATCCTCTTGTTGACCTCTTGACCATTTGGTCGAGGTCTCCCCTTGCCTTCCTTGGTTTTCGCGGGCGTGGAATCCTATTGTTGACCTCTTGACCATTTGGTCAAGGTCTTCCCTTGCCTTCCTTTGATTTTGCGGGCGCGAAATCCTCTTGTCGACCACTTGACCATTTGATCGAGGTCTTCCCTTGCCTTCCTTTGGTTTCGTGGGTGTGAAATCCTCTTGTTGACCTCTTGACCATTTGGTCGAGGTCTTCCCATGCCTTACTTCAATATCATGGGCCCGAAATCCTCTTGTTAACCTCTTGACCATTTGGTCGAGGTCTTCCCTTGCCTTCATTGGATTTCGGGAGCGCAAAATCCTCTTGTTGATCGCTTGACCGTTTGCTCGAGTTCTTCCCTTGTCTTCCTTGGATTTCGCAGGCGCGATTTCTTCTTGTTGACGTCTTGACCATTTTGTCGAGTTCTTCCATGCCGTACTTGGATTTCGCGAGCGCGAAATCCTCTTGTTGACCACTTGACCATTTGGTTGAGGTATTTCCTTGCCTTCCATGGATTTCGTGAGCGCGAAATCCTCATGTTCACCTCTTGACCATTTGATCGAGGTCTTTCCTTGCCTTCCTTGGATTTCGCGGGCACGGAATCCTCTTGTTGACCTCTTGGCCATTTGGTCGAGGTCTTCCCTTGCCTTCCGTGGAATTCGCAGGCGCGGAATCCTCTTGTTGACCACTTGAACATTTGGTCGAGTTCCTCCCTTGCCTTCCTTGGATTTCGTGGGCACGGAATCCTCTTGTTGACCACTTGACCATTTGGTCGAGGTCTTCTCTTGCCTTCCATGGATTTCTCGGGCGCTAAATCCTCTTGTCAATCTCTTCACTATCTGGTCGAGGTCTTCCCTTGCCATCCTTGGATTTCGTGGGCGCGAAATCCCCATGTTGACCTCCTGACCATTTGGTCGAGGTCTTTCCTTGCCTTCCTTTGATTTCACGGGCGCGAAAACCACTTTTTGACCTCAAAAACCATTGGGTCGAGGTCTTCCCTTGCCTTCCTTGGGTTTCGCGGGCGCGAAATCCTGTTTTCGACCTCTTGACCATTTGGTCGAGGTCTTCCCCTATCTTCCTTGGATTTCGCGAGCTCGAAATCTTCTTGTTGACCTCTTGACCATTTGGTCGAGGTCTTTCACATGCCTACCTTGGATTTCGCGGGTGCGAAATCCTCTTGTTGACCTCTAGACCATTTGGTCGAGGTCTTCCCTTGCCATCCTTGGAATTCTCGGGCGTGAAATACTTTTGTTGACCTCTCGACCATTTGGTCGAGGTCTTCCTTTGCAATCCATGGATTTCACGGGAGTGAAATACTCTTGTTGACCTCTTGACCAATTTGTTGAAAACTTCCCTTGCCTTCCTTGGATTTCACGGGCGCGGAATCCTGTTGTTGACCTCATGACCGTTTGGTCGAGGTCATCCCATGTCTTCCTTCGATTTCGCCGGTGCGAAATCCTCTTGTTGACCTCTTGACCATTTGGTCGAGGACTTCCCATGCCTACCGTGGGTTTCGAGGGCGCGAAATCCTGTCATTGACCTCTTAACCATTTGGTCGAGGTCCTCCCTTGCCTTCCTTGGATTTTGCAGGCGTGGAATCCTCTTGTTGACCTCTTGACCATTTGGTCGAGTTCCTCCCTTGGCTTCCTTGGATTTCGCGGGTGCGGAATCCTCTTGTTGACCTCTTCACCATTTGGTCGAGGTCTTCTCTAGCCTTCCATGGATTTCTCGGGCGCTAAATCCTCTTGTCGACCTCTTCACCATTTAGTCGAGGTCTTCCCATGCCATCCTTGGATTTCGCAGGTGCGAAATCCACTTTCTGTCCTCTTGACCATTTGGTCGAGGTCTTCCCTGGCCTTCCTTGGATTTCACGGGCGCGAAATCCTCTTGTTGACCTCTTGACCATTAGGTCAAGGTCTTCGCTTGCCTTCCTTGGATTTCGGGAGCGCGAAATCCTCTTGTTGATCGCTTGACCGTTCGCTCGAGTTATTCCCTTGTCTTCATTGGATTTCACGGACGCGATTTCTTCTTGTTGACCTATTGACAATTTTGTCGAGTTCTTCCCATGCCGTACTTGGATTTCGCGAGCGTGAAATCCTCTTGTTGACCACTTGACCTTTTGGTTGAGGTATTTCCTTGCCTTCCTTGGATTTCGTGGGTGCGAAATCCTCATGTTCACCTCTTGACCATTTGGTCGAGGTCTTTCCTTGCCTTCCTTGGATTTCGCGGGCACGGAATCCTCTTGTTGACCTCTTGGCCATTTGGTCGAGGTCTTCCCTTGCCTTCCGTGGAATTCGCAGGCACGGAATCCTCTTGTTGACCACTTGAACATTTGGTCGAGTTCCTCCCTTGCCTTCCTTGGATTTCGCGGGCGTGGAATCCTCTTGTTGACCACTTGACCATTTGGTCGAGGTCTTCTCTAGCCTTCCAAGGATTTCTCGGGCGCTAAATCCTCTTGTCGATCTTTTCACTATTTGGTCGAAGTCTTCCCTTGCCATCCTTGGATTTCGTGGGCGCGAAATCCTCTTGTTGACCTCTTGACCATTTGGTCGACGTCTTTCCTTGACTTCCTTGGATTTCACGGGCGCGAAATCCACTTTTTGACCTCAAAAACCATTGGGTCGAGGTCTTCCCTTGCCTTCCTTGGATTTCGCGGGCGTGAAATTCTCTTGTTCACCTCTTAACCATTTGGTCGAGGAATTCCCTTGCCTTCCTAGGATTTCGCAGGCACGAAATCCTCTTGTTGACCTCTTGACAATTTGGTAGAGGTCTTCCCTTACCTACCTCGGGTTTCGCGAGCGCGAAATCCACTTGTTGACCTCTTGACCATTTGGTCAAGGTATTCCCCGGGCTTCCATGGTTTTCGCGGGTGCGAAATAATCTTTTTGACCTCTTGACCATTTGGTCGAGGTCTTCCCATGCCTTCCTTGGATTTCACGGGCGAGAAATGCTCTTGTTGACCTCTTAACCATTGGTCGAGGTCTTCCCTTGCCTTCCTTGGGTTTCGTGGGCGCGAAATCCTGTTTTCGACCTCTTGAGCATTTGGTCGAGGTCTTCCCCTATCTTCCTTGGATTTCGCGGGCTCGAAATCTTCTTGTTGACCTCTTGACCAATTGGTCGAGGTCTTTCACATGCCTACCATGGATTTCGCGGGTGCGAAATCCTCTTGTTGACCTCTAGACCATTTGGTCGAGGTCTTCCCTTGCCATCCTTGGATTTCGCGAGCGTGAAATCCTCTTGTTGACCTCTTGACCATTTGGTCGAGGTCTTCCTTTGCAATCCATGGATTTCACGGGAGCGAAATACTCTTGTTGACCTCTTGACCATTTTGTCGAGTTCTTCCCTTGCCTTCCATTGATTTCACGGGCGAGAAATCCTCTTGTTGACCACTTGACCATTTGGTCGAGGTCTTCCTTTGCCTTCCTATGGTTTCGTAGGCGCGAAATCCTCTTTTTGACCTCTTGACCATTTGGTCGAGGTCTTCCCCTGCCTTCCTTGGATTTCGCGGGCTCGAAATCCTCTTGTTGTCCTCTTGACCATTTGGTCGAGTTCTTCCCTTGCCTTCCTTGGATTTCACGGGCGAGAAATCCTCTTGTTGACCTCTTGACCATTTGGTCGATGTCTTCCCATGCCTACCGTGGATTTCGCGGGCTCGAAATCCTCTTGTTGACCTCTTGACCATTTGGTCGAGTTCTTCCCTTGCCTTCCTTGGATTTCACGGGCGAGAAATCCTCTTGTTGACCACTTGACCA
>JAMKQA010001191.1:0-26129 GCA_024699735.1 Posidonia australis
CATTTTCATGGATTATATGAGTGGGAAAAGTTTTCACAACAAAAATTCTGACGAACAAACAGGGTGCAATCATAATAAAGGGAATATATTTCGACTGTTAGACCATATTAACTGCATAACCCAAAGGCTCAACAGTGTAGTTAATTCTTTGCACCATCTTGGCTATGCGAGGACCTTTTTTGTTAGCAAAACTTGCCATTTGAATTCAGTGTATTGGAGGCTTCTCTACATCTGTTTGTCCTCCATCAGTGAGATTCCTAACTTGAATGAGAACCAATTCTCCCATGTTTGCTCTCATCATTTGCTTTATCACTTCCACTCAGGTTTGAATTCATAGAAATGTTTCTGTAAGTAGAAGTATTACTATCATCAACTTGGTTAGAAACCATTAACTTCTAAACAGGATTTGCAGTAGATCCACTATTAGAGACTGTATGGTTTCTTACAGTATTCTGATGACTGAAACCTTCAAGTGCATAACTGAAGTAACATCCATCAAGTAAGAAGAGTTGAAAATAAGACTTGAAAAGTAGTAAACCAGTAATAAGACTTGAAATAAGATTATAAGTAGCATCCATCTAGTAATAAGATTTGAAAATAACTCTTAGTCATTCACCATATCATTAGTCATTCAAAAAAAGAGAGTTGGCTCTTGTACAAAGAAGAGTTCATCACAAAAATAGGGATTTTCAAGTTTCTTGTAGCCCTTGTACAAAAAAGAGATCTTAACAAAAAATAGGAATGTAGAAAAGAGATCTTCACAAAAAATGGGGATGCAATGGTTCTTGTAGTCCTTGTACTAAAAAAGAGCCCTTCTTTTAAGCCCTTATGCAATGCTCCATGTAATCCTTCACCTAGATTCCTTGAACTTCTTATAATCCCTAAGAATTCATCTAGCCCATGTCTCTACATCAGGTAGGTTTACAAATAGCTATTTAGTTGCCCGTTGAGCAAACTGACCATAATAGAAGTCCCATTAATCTGAATTTTGTTCAAGGGCTATTTCATTCAATAGATTAATGAAGTTGGCAATAGAATACCTTTGTTCACTTTCCTTCTTTGCTTGTAGTAATTCATATTTCTTCTCCACCACAACAACTACCTTTTGCAATCCTCTCTCAATACTAACAACAGTGGAAATCGTCTACTTCTTATCGCTACTATTTGCAACAGGGGTTCGCCTAACAGGAGATCCTTCGTTATTCTCATTATTTTCCATTCCAACCATCAATCTATTAATGCCTCATAGATTATTCATGATGTCTTTCGATATTAGATCTTCTTCATTATTCCCAACCACTATTTTTGAAACCAGACTAGACCAATCGGTTCAACCAGTTTGAACAGGATCGGCTGAAAAGAGGGCTTTCTAAAAGATAAAATCGATTGGTCAATTAAACCAACTTGAACTGTTGTAAACCGCCTTGAACCGATTGAATTGTTTGGTCGAACCATTTGGTTGAACTGGTAGTTCAGATGCCGTACATATATTAAAAAAAACCTAATTAGATAACCATTTGATACCAAAGTACCAAACCCTTGTTGCATCGGTGCTTAAAAGGAAAGCGGCACTCTAGGAGACGACCTCGTCGTCCACCTCTACCCTCTGACTTCAGTTGCCTCCACCTTTCCTCCTCGCCACCTCCGACTCTCCCCCCATCTCATCGTCATCATCTATAGTATCAGTCCTCCTCCGCTAGCCTCTACCGTCCTCTGCCCCTGCCTCTTACACCCTCACCTCCGTCGTCCTCTACCTTGCCTCTGCTTGCCTCTTGTGGCCTGCCTCAATCGGTCAACCCACCTCCCACCTCCGCCAGCCTCTCGCCTCAAGCCGCCTCCCCTACACTACTGCAATGTGCCTTCGGTTACACGCTTCTTCTGACTGTAAGTAATAAATATCATTACTAAGATGCAACTTAGCATGTATATTTTTTGCTTTTGAACATGGATACTTTGATTCAATCATTAGCATGAATTGTTTTTCAATAATTTTTTGTTGTTGATTATATCAATGATCTATTAGCAATACTCAATGATTTTTTGCCTGAATGATGTATCAGATTCAATAAGATTGTTTTTTGCCTTAGTGATTATTGTTTAGACTTTGGATTACTATTTGTCTCAGTAATACATTTGGTATATCACTGAATGCCTCCTAGAGTTTGTGACTTTTTGGAAGAAATTTGTGTTATTATTTTTGCAATACACTTGTTGACTAAGAAGGATAATGTTATGCTCTTTCCTAAGGTTTTGCTTAAGTTGACATTTTTTATAAGGAGAATGGCGATGTCTCCACCTAAATATTTAGGTTTTTGATGGAATTTTCAATCACATGAACTTTTCTAGAGTTGTCAATCCTATTATCTACTTACCAGGTTTTTGATATATCAAATTCATTATTGAATATGATACATTTGGTGTATCGGATTCAGTGATTAATTAATCATTGGCAATTGGCATTGTTGTTTTTTGCATTAGTGATTACTGTTTGGATTATTTTTGCTATGTATAATTATATATGTTAAGTTGTGAATTATTTTTTTGTTTCATAGATGGAGAATAATTTAGGTTCTACTCCTACTTCAAGTGCTAATCCCACAATGTTAGATGAGGCACCAAATGTGTGAAGAAAATTTGATATTGCTTAGGATCATTGTACTTTGGTTGGTTTAAGAACTTTGAAATGTAATTATTGCCTAAAGGTTGTCAAAGGGGAGGGGGGCATTAGTAGGATGAAAGCACACTTGGCTAAGAAAAAAGGAGATATTAGTGGTTGTAAGAAAGTTCCTACTCATGTTTTATATCAAATGGAAACTGATAGAAATAATTATTAGCGACAAAAAGAAAAAGAAAAAGCATAGAGATGTTCTCAAAGTGATAATCTACAAGATAACTTGGATAATATTTTTTCCGTCCACAACTCCAGGTTTCCAACCATCAGTCAAAAGTATTTTAGCAAGTAAAAGAGATGTAGGAGTAGTTGATTTTATAACTGGTAGATAGATGTATGACTCTTGCATTCCTTTTAATGCTATCAATTCCATTTTATGACCATGCTGGTGGAACTGAGCTTTGTGCGTGTAAGAAGTGCACGAAGAACCTATAAGGCCACAACGAAGGTGGTGAATCCAAGAAAGGATACTCGACTTGAAAACAACAAAATTAAACAAAGGAAAGGATAAGGAAAGGGAGTCGCCACCTAGTTTATTAAACGGAAAGACAAGGAAAACTGGAATGCGATAAATCGCAGGAAAACTATACATGAATGTAAGTGAATGTAAATGTGTGCTCCATGCCAATGGGTTACAATACCTTAGTCATTACGGGCCAAAGAAAGGGTGTGACCATATCGGTGGAACCCTGTAGGACTCCACGATGCGTGGAAACACACGAGGAATCCCGATATGGTCACAGCGAAGATGGTGAATCTGAAGAAGGAGACTAGACTTGGAAATACCAAAGAAAGATAAGAAAAGGATAAGAAAAAAGAGTCGCGATCTAGTCTTTTAATGGAAAGACATGGAAAACCAAGATGCATATGAATGCAAGAAAATGATGTAAATGAATGCATGTATGCTTCGTGCCTAGTGGATGCAACACTTAGCCATTGCGGACAAGAGAAAGGTTAAGGATTCTTGTTACACATGGAGAAGGTGTTAGGCACCCCCATATGCCTGAAGAATTCGGTCGTTCAAGGTTAACCACTTGCGCATGATCTAGTGTGTGTATGCTTGTCTACTTCTAATGCACATGCCTAAGATGAATGCAAAAACATGACAAATCTCCAAGAAACAATGAATAAAAGAGAAATGATAAAGAAAATAATCTGAGGGACAATGTAGGCATTGAAAATGCTGCTTTACTGTACGCCCTTGGTTGATGAGGAAAATCGTGAAAATCGGAAATGTTTGAAAAGCATCACGTAAAATAGTGAAAATTCGAGAAAATTAAATGAGAGAAAAATAAATCCTCATTCGGTCAATGGCAGCATTGTCAAGCATGTTAATGTAAGCCCTTGGGCGATGAAAATCCAAATCAAATCAAAATCATGAAAATCAGAAGAAATCCAGAAAATAAGGCGAAAAAATAGTTTTGAAATAAGTTTGAAATGCATGCATGATGCAAGAAAGTATGCATGAAAAAGGGGAACAAAATGTACAAATGAAAGCATGGGTGAAATATGTAAGTTTCCAAGGGCCTCTATGCAAAAATTACATGTTCTTAGGTAAAGACTGAGATTTTCAGGGTCAAATCTGCAAAAATGTTAAAAAAAACACAAATTTATGCAATTTTAAGGAAGTCGGGGGTTAAATGTGCAAAACTGTGCATTTTGGGTAAAAATTACGATTCCCAGGGTCTACTATGCAAATATACCAGCAAAACATGTGTTCAGTGTAATTTTAGAGAAATTCAAGGTTAAATGTGCAAATTAGTGGACTCATGGATGAAAATATAAATTTCCTGGGTCTGATTTACAAATGTGCTATAAAAACATGCATTCAATGTAATTTTGGAGAAATTCAAGGCTTAAAATGTAAATCTATGCACTTTTTGAGTAAAAACATGAATCACCAGGGTTTGGTTTGCAAATGTGCCAGAAAATCATACATTCAATGCAATTTTGGAGAAATTCAGGGCTTAAAATGTAAATTTATGCACTTTTTGAGTAAAAACATGAATTTCCAGGGTTTGGTTTGCAAATGTGCCAGAAAGTCATACTTTCGGTGCAATTTTAGTGAAGTTCAGGGTTTTATGTGCAAATTATGGACTTAAGGTGAATGAAAACTAAATCAGAGGGTTTTATGTCAAAATTTAAAGCTTGAGAATTACTAAAAGAAAAATACAGGGACTCCATTGCAAATTTACTAAAACAAAACATTATTAAAATGATTTATAAATGAATGTAGCTATTGATATGCAAAATAAAAGGACCTAAATGCAAGAAATAGAAAAGTAAAGGAATTTTTTTAAAAAAAGCTTTTAAAAACAATCGACGATTGTCGACGACCGCACCTCCCTGGTGACGATCGTCTGGGAAGCCATCCAAGGCTTCCCCGATGCCTGATTTGGCATCCAAACATGAGGGAAGCAATAGGGAAGAGAGGGGAGGAGATCCATCGGCTTCGATCTGACGCTCAGCGGCTGGAAGCTTCCTCCCACCACCCTCGCTGGCATCGCGACTCCGACGATGGGTTCAGAGAAGACAAAGCCACTGGAGGTGATGAAGTGGTGGTCTAATGCTCTTGGAGGCTCGACGACGTGGAGAGGGAAGTTCCCCACCGCTTGGGGGCAAGAATGGCAGTGCATATTCCCCTCTTGACCAAGCTCCCTGTCGTCTCTAGCGACGTCGACTGTGGAGCGCGATCGAGGCTTGGAGCAAGGCACCGATGCTTCTGAAGCTCAAAGGGAGTAGAGAGGAAGGCCTCTGATGATTAGAGAGGAGCTACGCCACGTGAGACGCGCATTCGATCTTCACCAAAGGTCGTCTTCTTCGACGACGGCGAGCGCTGCGGGTGGCGGGCTACTTCCAATGGCTACCAGGGGGCTACGAGGCTTCTAAAGTGGAGGAAAAGCAAGGAGGGATCTAGCCTAGCTACACCACATACTCCAGGACACAAATCACTTAGTGAATTTGTGCCCTCACCTCAGTCGTCAGAAAATGGGTCTAGCGACGCATAAAACTCTAATCTGACCAAGGGACCTCAATTCTTCACTGGAATAACTCCAGGAAGGTTGAGGAGGACCTAGGGAACAAAATGGAAGAGAACTGAGCTCGATCAGTGGCTTACTTAAGCTGGCAGTGGGTGGAGGCTACTTCCAGCTGCCGGAGCTCACCGGAGATAGTGGTCGGAACTCTGAACTGCTTCTCTTCCATGCCTCCTTAGAGATCTGAAGCTACTCTGATTGCTCTAGTAGGTTTGATTGCTCTAGTTTGAGTGATCTCCTCTTGGTTTCTCTCCTCTCAAACTCTCTCTTTTTTAAGGCTTTCCCCCCTTTTTTCCCAAGCTTTTCTCCCCCTTTTTTCTCTTGCAAATGGGGGTATTTATAGGCTTACAATGGCCATATTGTTTAGGTTATTATGGGGAGTTTGTTTTCTTTTGCCAATAGTAAGGAGGGAGACCCTCAATATACATAAAAAGGAAAATATGTACAAGAAGTGAGTGGGCACAGAAAGCCCACAATCAGAGGCCTAAGGCTCCCCAATGGGCAAAGGCCAAATACAAAAATGATCACAAAAAGTGGCTAACCATAAACAAGGTCCCAACACCAGTCAACCGATTAGCCCAGCAGCAAATTAGTAAATAGGCTAACCCCAAAACAGGTAATTGGTCATACAACAAAGCCCAATACCCAGCGCATCCCAAGAAGCAGGAGTTGACTATAGCAAAAAATCGAAGCCAAACAGGCTTGAGACAGCCGAGACCCATCAAGACGCACCAGCCACACAGCAAATAAAGGAAATCCCTGCAAATAGTGCCATGCTGCACGTTGAGGTAGCTCACACAGGGAATCTCTGAAAAATCTAGTTACTTGAGTCAAGTAGAACAGCCCTAGCAGGTCACGGGGAGTAGCCATCCACATAAGTCCTCTGGTTCCTCTCTTGCTAGAGGCCGTAGACAATTCCGGTAAACAGCCTTGCCAACTCCGATCGATCCCTACTGCAAGAGCGCTGCGACCAGCGAGTCAGAACACCATGCAGTACATCGTCCTGAAGATCCACATCGAGACCCGTAAAAGCCCAGACATGAGAGGAAAACAGGCAGGACCAAAGGAGATGGTCCAAGGTCACCTCCGCCGCTTCACAGAGGGTGCAGCGAGAGACAACCACAACACTGCGGCGTCGCAGCGCATTGTGGGTGGGAAGAGCACGTCGGAGCGCTCTCCAGGTACAAATGGCATGACGAGGGAGAACTCCCTTATGCCAGACAAGAGAGGTCCAGCTAACTTTCGTTGCACGAGGGCAGATGGCATCCCACGTAGAACGATATGAAAATAGCTCCCCCGAGTGAGTCCAGATAATCTCATCCTGCCCATTGGAGATAAGGGTCCCTAAAATTGCAGGCCATAGATCATGCGTAGTGGGATGAGGGAGCAACCATCGACCTTCCCCAACAAATTGGTTGACCAGATACGTGTCCTCGTAGTGCAGGTCCTGGCAAAGGCGACGCGCGACAGAGGAAGGGACACCATCGAGAAACCCAAGTATCCAAGGATCATGGAAGAAGAAGGTGTTGCTTCCGTCCCCGATACGATAGCGCATCAGCGGTCTGGCCATGTCACGCGTCCGCAAGAGACACCGCCATGCCCAAGATGTAGAGTTAAGCGAATGAGCACTCCAAATGGAACACCCCTTGACATACTTTCTTCTCATCCACTTGACCCAGAGTGCATCGCGGTTAGTCGCCAGGTCCCAAAAGAGCTTAAGGAGGCCAGCGAGGTTACAGACGCTCACACTTTGAATGCCCAGGCCACCCTTCTCCTTTGGAAGACAGACCTCCTTTTAGGAAATGAAGGAGCAACCAAAAGACCCATGGCCAAACCACAGGAAATGCATCATTTTCCGGTTCATGGGTGACACTTGCCAGAAGGGCAAAGACAGCGGTCCAGTAGACGTGAATAGAAGAGAGAACCGATCTGATGAGGACCAACCGACTAGCATAGGAAAGAAGTTTGGCTTTCTAGGACTTGAGTCGCTTGTCCACGGCACGCAGGAGGGGGGCGCACTCCACAGCAAAGAGTCACTTAGGCGACAAAGGCAGTCCCAAGTACCTCACCGGGAAATCGCTTTTAGAAAAATTCAAGTGGGAGGAGATCCAACTGCGATGCTGGACAGGCCCTCCGAAGAAAATGGCGCACTTATGGCAACTGAATTCCAGCCCCGAGATCGATGAGAACTTTTCCAATAGCACCTTCAACCCTTTGGCATTCTTCTTGTTAGCCCGGAGGAAAACCATAAGGTCGTCAGCGAATATAAGGTGGAAGATAGAGAGGTCACCCACCTGCATTGGGCCCAGCTCTCCTCTGGCTGTCGCACACTTGAAGAGGTCAGACAAAACTTGCATAGCCACCACAAAAAGGTACGGTGAGAGGGGGTCCCCTTGACGAACCCCATTAGCAAAGAAGCACCACTTCGACCTCACACCGTTGATGACAGTGGCAAAATCGTACTGCATACACGCCGCCACCCACCCAATCCATTCGGCGGAGAAGCCAGCATGACGGAGAGCCGCACAGATGAATGGGCGTTGGATCAAGTCAAACGCCTTCCGAAGATCGAGCTTAACGCACATATACCCCCTTCTCTGCGAGACATGCATACTGTGGCAAAGCTCATGAGACAGCAGGATCGCATCTTCAAATCTTCTGCCCCTAACAAAAGCAGCCTGATTAGAGTCAATAAGGTGGGGGAGCAGGGTTTTCAAAAGGTTCGCCAAGATCTTGTAAAGGACATTGCACAAGGCAATGGGCCAGAAATCCTCCATGGTATCTGGAACATCCATCTTAGGCACAAGACAGAGTAGAGTGCGATTGATTCGCTTCAGCAATTTGGTGGAGCGGAGGAAGTTGTTGACGGCATCCAGCAGATCATCGGAGATGATAGGCCAGGCTAGTCGATAAAAGTGGCCATTGAAACCATCCTCCCCAGGGGCCCTATTTGGGTTAAGAGTGCTGACAGCCTCCCTCAGCTCCTCCCGCGATGCAAGCGAGCAGAGGGAAATGTTATCCTCGTCAGACATGGTTTTGCTGACGAGGTAGTGGGGGAATTGGCCACCCATATGCGTGGAGTTGAATATTGTCCTGAACCACAAGGCAAAGAGAGAGGAGATCCGTTGTGGATTGACCACAGATTCGCCCTCAATGGAGATGCGCTAGATGAGGTTACGAGCCCTGCGAGCCTTAGTGGTGGCGTGAAAGAACGCTGTATTGGCATCCCCATCCTTCAGCCACTGAATTCTAGAGTTTTGCCAAGCCACCATTTCCTCCCTCCAATAGAGCTCCATTAGCTGGTTACGGTAGTTGCACTCGGCCTGAAGAAAAATTGGATTGCAGGGGTCCTGTCTGAGCGCCTTCGGGAGGCTTCAAAGGTCCTGATCCTCTTCGGGATGTGTTGGAAGGTCCGAGTAGCCTAGGCACGGAGGCAGCTACCAAGGTTGTTAAGCTTCTGGGTGAAGCTGTACATTGGGTTCCCACCCTCGCGAAGTTCTCATCAGTCTGCAACCATTTGGAGAAAATCCAGATGATGTGTCCAGTGATTATAGAATTTGAAATAAGAGCGTGGTTTGCCCTGATCACGCTCAAAGGAAATCATAAGGGGCGAGTGGTCGCTGAGGTATCTGTGACCCACAAACGTGTTGCAGTGCTCGAAAGCATCAAAGAAGCTGGAGGAGATGAGCGAGCAATCCAACCTGCACGAGATATGGTTTGAGTGCTGCATGTTGCTCCAGGTGAAAGGCTCCCCCATAGTGGACATCTCAAGCAAAGCCGACGAACTGATGAATGAATTGAAGTCATCCATGGCAGACTGATTGGCCCTTACACCACCTGACTTCTCATAGCCAAACCTGATACAATTAAAGCCTCCCATCACCAACCAAGGGAGAGAAGGTCTAAGGGAAACAAGATCCTCCTAGAGTAGCCTCCTAGAAGCCAGATCATTCGCTACATAGACCACTGATAGAGCAAAGGTAGGGTGGGCCAGTGAGGAGACCTCCATTAGCATAAACTAGTCCGATTGCACCACCAAAGACAGATGAAGATTGTCCTTGTTCCAGAGTACCAGTATACATCCCCCACGATCCAAATGCAAGTTATCAAAGGCTTCGAAAGAACCCCAGTGTCGCTGGTGGATCCGCACCATGTTATCCTTCAACTTATGCTCCAGGAGACAGATGATGTCATACCTCCGACGACGGGTGAAATCCCGTATCGCACAGAGCTTGCCACCGTCGTTCAAGCCCCGCACGTTCCAGCATAGAATCGACATTCAGGGAGGACCAGGGGGTCACTCCAACGATCCAAACTTGTCTGGCGGGAGGTCCCTGCTCGTCGATCCAAGAAAACGTGGGTGGATAGCTTTCCGTGTTCGTTGGGCCTTGAGGATCAAAGCCTCAACCTCAATGTCAGGAGAGTCCAACACCTCAAAAGCGTTGGAGCTGCACTTCCCCAACACCTCAAATAACGTGTGGAGTGCTTGCATATTTCTTTCCTTTCCTCGGAGGTGAGGATCCCTTGAGAGACATAGGGCCATCAGACCTGTAAGGAGCAGCCAGGGCCTCAGCAACAGGACTAGAATCAGGAGCCTCGCTCATGTTCGTAGGGGTCCCCAGCCCACCTTCGCTGTTCTGATCAACATCCCCCTAGGCACAGTCGACAATTCGGTGGTTGGAGGAGGGGAAGAAGACGTGCTTCTAGGAGCCGTCCCGACCTTCTCGACAATTCGGTGCCCAGAGTCTCCCTCTCCTCGGATTCTGTTAGCGGTTGTGTTGCACAAGACCCCTGTTCATGGCCAAAGGTGTGACAAGCATCACATGACTTCGGAATCCAATCATAGGCCACTTGGATTTCTTCCAGCATCCCGTTAACCTCCATGAGGGTGTGTGGGGGAAACCTGAACTGCACATCAACTTCGACGTGACCCGGGCATAGTCCACCCTGGTACCTGAGGCAGTGGGTTCATCCATATAGAGCGGCATCACGTGCTAGCAACTCGACCGATCAGCGAGGGAGACTAGAAGCATAGCGGCAACTTGGGGAACTTGATCCAGATGGGCAAAGAGGCAAGCTTTTCCCTCTCAAACTTGGAGTCGATAGACCAGCGACGAAGGACCAGCGGTTTCCCTTTGACAAACCAGGGACCACCATCAAGAGCGTGCTCCAGATCCCCCTCCTTGGAGAATTTGAATAGCAAGAAGCCGTTGCCACGCGGAAGGACCTGGAGATCCCCTTTCAGCGCTCAGACTCGCTTGAACAGTTTGCCCAGAGCTGGAACAAATGGCTTGAGGCCAATGAAATAGCCCATAAGGACGCTGTCCCAATTAGCAGTGGCCTCCTTGACCTCCTCTAGTGGACAGACGACCACAGGAATCCCTTCCCTGACTAACGGGGGGGGAAACTGAGGGCCCTGGAGTTGACCCGCCTCGGGCCCGAGCAATGCTCCACCCAAGTAGCAGTAGGCAAATCAGAGACCAGGGCACCCAAGGCCTGACCAGCAGAAGCCAAACCGCTAGAGCATGATCGAGGCCTGCCATGTGGTGTCTACTGAGACCTAGATCGACGATGGTGACGTAGGCCACCAGGACCACCAACTCCAAGACCACCCCTGCCACGGCTGGACACACCTCCCCGCCCACCAGATGAGATATGGGGCAGCTCCCCCGAACAGACACCATTAGCAGCCTCAAGGAGGACCTCTGGCAAAATGTTCCCCAGAGTACGTGTCGTCGGGGAGTTAGATGAAGCAGCTTGATTAGAAGACGACATGTCCCGACCACAAGAGGACACGTGCATTAAACCATCCTCTAAACCTAGATCAAGTGGGAGCCACGTCAGCCACGTTTGAAATTTCAAAAGTCCCACCAGCGGTAGAAACCCAGCGGCCCGTGAATTCTAGAGAGAGGTTAGAGCGTCTCTCTCTAGAAAGCCCAGTGGTAGGAAAAAAGCTTCTTCTTTGTTATGGGTAGTTTGTTGAGGTTGTTATTGGTTGTTATAGGTTGTTAGGATAAAGTGGGAAATGGTTAGGGTTTGTTTAGGTGGTTATAGGTTGTTATTGGTTGTTAGGGTGGAGTGAGAAATGGTTAGGGTTTGTTTAGTTGGTTATAGGTTGTTATGTGTTGTTATGATGGAATGGAAAATGGTTAAGGTTTGTTTAGGTAGTTATAGGTTGTTATGAGTTGTTATGATGGAGTGGGAAATAGTTAGGGTTTGTTTAGGTGGTTATAGGTTGTTATGAGTTATTATGATGGAGTGGGAAATGGTGTTAGGATTTGTTTAGGTTGGTATAGGTTGTTATGAGTTGTTATGATGGAGTAGGAAATGGTTAGGGTTTGTTTAGGTTTAGGGTTTTGGATTAGTGTTTGCTAGGTTTAGGGTTTAAGCTAGATTTTGTGGATGAAATTAGGATAAGATGTCAAGTTCGTCTTAGGGAAAGGTGCTTGAGAGCCCAGCAACCAAAAGTCCATTTCAGTGGTTTACCTGAGCTGGCAATGGGTGGAGGCTACTTCCAGCTGCCAGAGCTCGCCAGAGATGGTGGCTGGAGCTCTGAAGTGCTCCTCTTCCTAGCCTTTTCAGCGATCTGAAGCTACTCTGATTGCTCTGGTAAGTTTGATTGCTCTGGTTTGAGTGATTTCCTCTTGGTTTCTCTCCTCTCAAACTTTCTCTCTTTTTTCAAGCTTTTTCCCACTTTTTTTCCAAGCTTTTCTCCCCCTTTTTCTCTTGCAAATTAGGGTATTTATAGGCTTGTAATGGCCAGGTTGTTTAAGTTGTTATGGGTAGTTTGTTAAGGTTGTTATTGGTTGTTATAGGTTGTTAGGATGGAGTGGGAAATGATTAGGATTTGTTTAGGTTGTTATAGGTTGTTAGGATGGAGTGGGAAATGGTAGGATTTGTTTAGGTGGTTATAGATTGTTTTGAGTTGTTATGATGGAGTGGGAAATAGTTAGGGTTTGTTTACGTGGTTATAGGTTATTATAAGTTGTTATGATGGAGTGGGAAATTGTTAGGGTTTGTTTAGGTGGTTATAGGTTATTATAAGTTGTTATGATGGAGTGGGAAATGATTAGGGTTTGTTTAGGTAGTTATAGGTTGTTATGAGTTGTTATGATGGAGTGGGAAATGGTTTGGATTTTTTTAAGTTTAAGGTTTTGGATTAGGATTTGCTAGGTTTAGGGTTTTGGATTAGGGTTTAGGCTAGCTTTTGTGGATGAAATTAGATTAAGATGTCAAGTTGGTCTTGGGGAAAAGTGATTGAGAGCTTAGCAACCAAAAGTCTATTCCAGAGAAGCCTGCCTACAATCCTGCAAAATTGGGGTATCTATAGGTGCCCCTCCCTGAGCGAGGTCTAGGGACGAATGGAAACGAGACTGATGCTCAGGGATGACAAAGACACCCCGTCCGAGGCCGCAAGAAAGTGTTAGCTGCTGGTAGTAAGCCACTTAGTCGATGAATGTACCGAAAGTCACGACTTGCCACCGAAAATGCCAAAGACGAAGCTAAAATCACGGAAACTAATACTAATGATGAATGCTAACACTAAATATTGAGGTGAATGTGGTTGGTGACGAATAATATGTGCTGATGAATGATTATGCATGATGAATGAATGACACATGTAGATTATGATGTATACTACTGGATGATGTATGTAACGTAGGATGACAAGTTGATGACTAATCAGCTCCTAAAGGACATGATTGGTTATCACACTTGTCGAAAAAAGCACCGAACAAGACTCACGGTGCTTGCTGACCGAAAAGTGACTGGTTACGGAGATCATCCAAGTAGTTTGAGCTACCAGTCCAAAAGGAGGGAAGGAACAAGATGAGTGGGGAATCCATCAGACACCAGGAGTATTGCCCCGGTAGTTCGAGATACCAGCTTAAAAGAAGGAAGCATGGCCAAATGGAAAAAACTTGCCAGCAGGAAACGACAATTAACGGACGTTGTCCGAGTAGTTTGGGATACCGACCCAAAAGAGGAGCAACCTAGATCGTGCTTGTCTGGATAGGGATCTAGGAGGAAGATATGACAAGAAAAGGGAAAAAGAATAGAACCTAGCCGCTATCGGTGTACAAACAAAGGCTGAGAACCACAAAGAGTGAATCGAGTCATTGCCGATGTACAGGCAGCGGCTGGGAACCGCTAAGAGTGAACCGAGTCTCTACCGATGTACAGGCAATGGCTGGGAACCGCGAAGAGTGAACCGAGTCGCTGTCGGTGTACAGGCAGCAGTTGGGAACCTTCAAGAGTGAACTGAGTCGCTGCTGGTGTACAAGCAGGGCTGGGAACCAGCAAGAGTGAACCGAGTCATTGCTGGTGTATAGGCAATGGTTGGGAACTGCTACGAGTGAACCAAGTCGCTGTTGGTGTACAGGCAACGGTTGGGAAACACCAAAAGTGAACCGAGTCGCTGCCGATGTACAAGCAATAGTTAGGAACTGCCGAGAGTGAACCAAGTCACTGCCGGTGTATAGGCAGCGGTTGGGAACTGCCAAGAGTGAACTAGTCGCTGCCGATGTACAGGCAGTAGCTGGGAACCGCCAAGACTGAACCGAGTCGCTGCCGGTGTATAGGAAGCGGCTGGGAACTACCGAGAGTGAATAGAGTTGCTGCCGATGTACAGACAACGGCTAGGAACCACCGAGAGTGAACCGAGTCGCTGCCGATGTATGGTCAACGGCTAGGAACCGCCAAGAGATAGAACCAAGCCGCCGTTGGTGCACAGACAGAACAACTTGGAACGGACAGGAAAAGTGTCTTTGACTTCCGTCCTCTTGGACGAGAATCAGGGAGACAAGAAGAAAGCATCTAATCAGAGTGAAGTCAAGGAAGAGTATAATCCGGACTTCAACTAAAGCCTAGAAGAAGAAGGAATCTAGACTCGACCGACCAAGACAAGCCAAACACAGAGAAAATGTGGAACTTGTCAACTGAGATAAAGTCAATGACAAACTCCCAAGCAGGATGATAACAAAGAAGGAAGAAGATACTGGAAGGTAGTTGACATGCCCCTGGCATCAAGGAATGACAATAAAACTATGAAGGATGTAGAGGACAGATTGAGGGATATCCGAACAAAGCCAACATCCCTGATATCGAGGTGAACTGTCACAACAGTGTTAGAAGACAAGAATGCAAGGGTCCTAACCAATTGTTTAGGCAAAAGGGTTTACCAGGTAGATCTTATTCACAAGTACTAGTGCACCCTAGATCATTGCTGCTGTGTAGGATATCAGTTGAGACAACTGGGGATTAGTTGTCTATGCCCAACGCCACCATTAATTTGGAGTGTTTGTGCATGGCAATAATGGTCCGGGTCTAATGCTTGGCTCGCTGCAGTGTTCTACTGTAGTTGTCGCTTTGTAGGAATCATTATGTAATGAATGTCACTCCTCGAAAAGAATGTACACTTGATAATCATTCCGAAGATAATTTGCACTGAGCGTTCTCAAAACAGTCTCCCTTTCCACAAAGTAGCTTTCAAGCCCCAGGTCGAAGATTGTGGTTTGGTGTTTTATCAAGCACCTGTTATGGGCCTTTTGACTAAAGAGTAGCTAACATGCCCCTAGTATCAAACCAGCTGGACATCACTCGAGTGTATGGAGTCTTGGAAGCCAGACTGTAACTATAGATGTCTCTTGAACTATTGGAGTAATTGAGATTGTCACTGGTCGAAGTAAGTGAAACATTCACCTAGTGGCTGGAAGACAAAAGAAATTGTGATAACATGATAAAGGCCTTTGATTGGGATTGTACCCTACCTCTGACTGGTATTTTTCCTCCATAGCTGCGCCTTTGACAGAGTTGACCAGGAAAGGAATTCCTTTTTGCTGGGACCAGAATTGTGAGGCGAGTTTCCAAGAGCTGAAGTCTTGTCTGGTTTCTGCCCCTGTGTTGACTCTACCATCTGGAAGTGGTGGCTTCACTTTGTATAGTGATGCCAGTGTTGTTGGGTTAGGGTGTGTTCTGATGCATCATGCCAATGTTATCACATATGCTTCGCGCCAGCTGATAGATCATGAGAAGAACTACCCGACCTAAGATTTGGAGATGACTGTCGTAGTGTTTGCTCTCAAGCTCTGGCGATACTATCTCTATGGGGAGCAGTTTGAGGTTTTCACCGATCATCAGAGCTTGAAGTATATCTTCATGTAGAGAGACTTCAACCTACGGCAGCGCCACTGGGAGGAGTATTTGATGGACTATGATTTCAGCCTGTCCGACCATCCCAGCAAGGCCAACGTGGTCATCGATGCTTTAAGTCAGCATACGCACGTGATGGCGAGCCGGATGGTCAAGGAGTGGACCAAGTTGGAAAATATGGTGAGCTACAAGCCGAAGCCGCAAGTTCGGGGAATGGTTCATGCCTAGGTGGCCAACCTGTCTGTTCACTTGAAGCTGTTAGAGTTTATTGTCACCTGTCAACAGCTGGATCTGTTTGTTCAAGCTGTGTTTGAGAAGCTAGAGGCTGGTGGAGAACCTCATATCTTTTTTTTTTGTCAAAAGTAAGGAGGGAAACCCTCAAAATATATAAAAGATAAAACTGTACAACAAGTTTGAGGCCCAACATGACCCAAAACAAGAGCAAAATGCCCAACAAAGGCCCATGGCCACCCATGGTCTATCAACAGAGAGACCCATCAAAAAGACAGACATAGCGAGGCCCACCAAGCCAACAAACACCACTGAGCAAAGACCCCTCATCCCCAAGCAGTGGGCTCAGCAATACAGAGAACCCAGACTCTCTAGAGCATACATAGAGCCCAGCAAAACCAAACCAAGCAGCCCAGTCAGCCACGTGAACAGGAGCAGTACAGAGGTCCATCAATTTCCTCCCACCAATGCACAGAGTCTATTTGCCTCCATAAGAGTACAATTCTCCTCAAAGAGCCTTCTATTCCTTTCATACCAGAGGCAACCTACAACTTCCGTGAAGATCATAGCAGCTCCTCTTATCTGCTGCTTCCAACCATGGCGATTTCAGTGTGTAGTACAGTAATTCAAAGTTGCCTCAAGAAATGTGGAGGCTGGTGTCCTGCCCAAATCTGGGAGGAGCGTCTTCCAAACCTGGGAGGAGAATTCGCATAACCAGAATAGATGGTCTAGAGTTTCCATCTCACGATAGCAGAACACACATCTGGAGACAATAGTAATTCCTCGATGCTTCAAGGCATCATGTGTTGGGAGGCCATTAGAAAGCGCCCTCCAAGCACAGAATGCGTATCGCGGAATGACCCCCCTCTGCCAGACAATAACCGTCCAGGGTACCTCCGGCCTCTTGTCACGAACAGTCTCCTAAGCAGAAGGAATAGAGAATCCACCATCACAGGCCAGCCAACGTATCGTGTCACCACCTCCACCAATGGAAGTCTCCATAATGTCAGGCTAGAGTTCCCTCATTTCCATAGTAGTCGCACCTGGGAGAGCCCACGACCCATTGCAGATGAAGCGACTAACTGGGGATCGAGCATCACATACCAAATCACGCTTGAGCCGCTCCCCACCACGATCCCAGATGGAGCTCTGATTTAGACAAGGGTCCTGGAAAAACAGGAAGCATGTCCCATCGCCAATGCAGTATTGCACCTTGTCGCGCATCAGGTGGCGAGCATGTAGGATACTACGCCAAGCCCACGAACAACTTTGAGGAGGTCTCGAGCACCAGATAGAGCCACCCTTCAGATATTTCTGCCTCATTCATTTAACCCAAAGTGCAGAGTTGTTGGTCACCACCTCCCAAAGAAGCCTCATCATGCTCGCAGAGTTAGATTCTTCCAAGCGGCAGATGCCAAGTCCCCCTTCTTTCCTAGGTCGACATATGTTCCTCCAAGAGATGAAAATACAATGACCCTTAGCATCCCCGAACCATAAGAAATTCATCATGAGTTTCTCAATCTCATTGATCACACTCGCCGGCAGTGTGAAATTTGACATCCAATAAACATGCACTGCGGAGAGTATCGAGCGAATAAGTTCTACCCTACCAGCGTAGGAGAGGAGCTTCGCCTTCCAGGTCTGCAGCCTATTCTTGATCGTTTGTAGAAGAGGACTACATGCACCAGCAGACAATCTTTTTGAAATCAAGGGGAGGCCTAGGTATCTGATTGGAAGATCACCAATAGCTAACCCCAGGTATGAAGCTATCCAGCTCGTATGCTGTGACGAACCACCAAAAAATATTGAGCTCTTTTGATGATTAATCTGCATCCCCGAAGCATTAGTGAAATCATCAACGATGCACTTCAAATGGCGGGCGTTCTACTTGTTTGCTTTGAGGAATACCATAAGATCATTGGCAAAGATGATATGGGAAATAGTTAGAGGGCCACATTTCATTGGCTGAATTAACTGGTGCCGTTCCGCTTGAGACATCCTCGCAGTAAAAGCTTGCATCACTAGCGCAAAAAAATACGAGGGACAAAGGATCTCCCTGGCGGACACCATTCGTGGAGGGAAACCAGTCAATGAACTCGCCATTAATTAACAAGGAGAAGCGGGCGTTCATACACTCCTCCATCCATAATATCCACTGGTTGCAGAATCCCAAAGCACGCATCACATTGCTTACAAAGGCTCGATTGAGAGAGTCAAAAGCCTTACGGAGATCCAGCTTAATGCACATACGGCTGCTGCCCCTACCTGAATGTATATTATGGCATAGTTCCTGGGCCAAGAGAATCGAATCACCAATACGCCGTCCATGAATGAAAGCGGATTGATTGTTAGAAATCAGTGACGAAAGCAGAGGCTTAAGACGACTTGCAAGAACCTTAGCGCAAATCCGATATGCGACATTGCACAAAGCAATGGGGCGGTAATCCCTCGGGGAGGCCGGAATATTCTTCTTAGGGATCAAGCAGAGTACTGTGTTATTCATGGAGCCCAAGAGCTTCCCAGAGCGAAGGAAATTATTAAGAGTCGCCAGGAAGTCATCAGCGATGATAGGCCAAGCTCTCTTATAGAATTCAGTGTTGAATCCATCGTAGTCAGGGGCACTGTCTGATTTTAGTTGAGTAACAATAGGAGTGAGTTCGGCCAACGTGGCAAGGGAGCATAATCTCTGGTTTGCATCATTGGAAACAGAGGGGCTAAGGAGATCAGGGGTAATATGCCTCGTTCCCTCATTGGAGTTGTATAGAGCATGGAAGATCCTCTTGAAAGACTGGGTGATAGCATTCCCATCAGTAAGAAGAGTACCATCTACTTCAAGCGAAAGAATATTGTTGCGCGCACGTTTAGCTTTCGTGGAGGCATGGAAGAACCTGGTGTTGGAATCACCCTCCTTTAGCCATCGAATTCGAGAATGCTGTCTGGCAATCATCTCTTCCTGACTGTATAGCTCCAGAAGCTATTTCAGATAATTGCACTCTGCCTGCATTAATACAGAGCTCATAGGATCAAGTTGCAGTGCTCCCTGAATGGAGGTCAGGGATTTCATACACTGTTGGATGCGAAGGGAGGGGCTGCCAAATATTCGATTGACCCATGGAATAAGTTTCTTCCGCAAGGACACCAACTTCATCGAAAATCTGAAAGTAGGATTGCCACTCATGTTGCAACCCCAATTCTCACGGACAAAATCAAGAAAATCCGCATGAAGAGCCCAATGATTATAGAAACGGAAATGCTTTATCCTAGTGCACTCATCCCCAGTCAGCCAAATCACCATTGGGCAATGCTCACTGATCATCCGGGGCCCCAAATGTGCTCGACAATTGGGAAAAGCATTCCAACAGCTCATGGAAATCAGGGCTCTGTCAATTTGAGTCTGGATAGGAGCAGTGCGATTCATGTTGCTCCAAGAGTATTCATCACCAGTGCAAGGAAGTTCCATCAAGCATGCATCATCTATGAACTGGTTAAAGTCCTCCATAGCGGCTGCATTAAACACTGCAGAGCCAAACTTCTCAGAAGGGAAATGGATGCTGTTGAAATCACCCACCACCATCCACGACTCCGAGGCCCTAATCGCCTGAAGGTCGTTCCAGAGTAGCCTCCTTGTGGCAGTATCATTAGCACCATAGACCACAGAAAGGTAGAACCGGTTTTGATGCTGCAAACAGGCCTCAAAATGCATCATTTGCGGTGTCTCAGCAATTTGATTGAGAGAGATCCTCACACTGTGCCAAAGCACCATGATTCTACTTGAGGAATCACTGATATTGTTGCAAATCACCTCATAGGAAGGCCAGTATTTGCCAATCGTCGCAGCGACATTTTGCTTGATCTTATGCTCCAATAAACAAATAATGGGGCAATTCATTCGTAGGGTGTAGTCCCTCACCGCAGAGAGTTTCCCTCCATTATTCAGTCTACGCACATTTTAGCTAAGAATCTTCATGAATGTCTGGTGGTCGAGCGGGTTTCAAAACTTCTCTGGGAGTGTTCCCAGCACCTAAAAGGCGTGGGTGTTTTCTTGCATTGCTGAGCTTTTGCAGTCAATGATTCAACCTCCTCATCAGTAGAGGCAAGCAGATCGAGCAAAGGAGTTTGAAGCCACATCTTCCATCCTTAGAGCATAAGGTGTGGCCTTGTATGATTTCTTGAGCTTTTGTTTAGATTTACTGGAGTTCTCAGGGGTGATGACCTCCAGTTTGGCAGTCGCCTGGGATCCTTGCAACGGTACAATGACTGGTTGCTGCTCCTTTTGTGAAAATTCTGCCCCTGGGGGGTCTAGGTGGAGGAGAGGGGGATCAGTTGTGCCACTAGATGTCGCCACAACCTCAACTCTAGTCTGCGTACCCCCCTCAGGAATCTGAGCAATATTCTAACCTTCAGGTTCACAGGTACCATTCTCATGCCAAAAGGAGTTACAGATACTACATGGCGTAGGCCTCCAGTCATACTGAACATCTATCATCTCAGTCTCTCCTTCCAGTCATACTACATGGCGTCAGGTCCTGGAGGTATGAGACTCCTTGACTGTCGTCTCGAGGCTAGGGTAGTGGTTTGCTAGTTAAGGTGTCTTGTAGCATGACGGGGAGGTATGATACTCTTGCTGTCGCTGTGAGCACTGAGGCTCGGGTGTTGTTGGGTGTGGAGGTATGACACTCCCTACTGAGCACCGTGTGTGGAGGACGCCGTGAGGAGGCGTACCCTGTGGTGGCCAGTGCGGGTGGGACACGTGCCCCGTAGCTGGTAGCGTCCTGAGAGATAGGACAACCTTCCTAGAGAGGAGTAGGCTTTTGAGGGTTCTCCTGAGGAAGGGGAATTACGGGATGGTGAACGCTCCTACACTGGGTGGCCGTCACCATGGCATTGCAGAACGCTGGGGTCGCTCCTCAGTGGACTGCGTGTTGCCAGAGTTTGGTTGCTTGGTGCCGAGCTTCTCGACTCACTGTGTGTGGTTTTGGTCATTAAGGGCCTTTGCTTGAGGCTTTGGGCTAATAGAGCACTGGTTTGTGGTTTTGGCCAGTGTGGGCCTGATTTTTGAGGCTTTGAGGAGATGATTTGCGAAAGGAATTTAAACGGAAAATAGATTATGGTTTTTTTCCCATGGTTTTCGTGGGGTGCGTACTGGGTGACTTTGGTCACTCATGCATTTTCCTTGTGGTTTTGGTTTGCAAGTGCAGACATGCGATTGTCTTAGCGTAGTGCATATAATCTGGAGTCTACTAGCCGCACACACAGGTTCCTGGTAGTTAGATATTTACTGTTTAGCTTTAGTTTTCTCGATATTTACTATTCCTGGCGTGGAGGTGCACCTTCAGGCTACGGGACGTTGCACAGCCCCTCATGAGGTATAGGGTCGGTGATGGCAGGAATACAAATTTCTTCCTTGTTCCATGGCTTACCAGCCCTTCTCGAAGCATTCCTACTCAGATCGCTCAGCGTCTTCGGTTGGAACTGGGCTGCGAGACCTCTTCTCCAGTTAGCAAGTTCATAGTCAACGGCTGCTAGAGCCTCCCGAGACCCACCATGATGGACATGCACGACCTCTGGCCCTTGATCCATGCAACGCCTATTGTGGGAGGAGCAGATGTGATCAGCTGGGAGCCTACCGGGGACCGGTTCTCCTATCAATCTGCTTGGGATGCCATCAGACCACGAGCGGAGGTTTGTCACTGGACTGTGCTTATCTGGGACCCTAGTACAACCCCCCGTCACGCTCTCTGTGCCTGGAGGGCAATCCGTCGCGGCCTCCCCACCCACGATGCTCTCAAATGCAGGGGCATCACACTGGTTTCACGTTGTATCCTTTGTCAGACCGCTGAGGAAACTCTAGATCATCTTCTCTGGCTCTGCCCATTCATCGCCTGTGTCTGGGACCTTGTTGGTTTCCGAGCTAATGCATCAGTGACCTCCTTCTTGGCTGCGATCAACTACTGGGCCCTGCTTCTCAAGGGGGAGAATCGTACTCGTGCATCCAAGGTCCTCACTGGAATGATTGCTCGAATTTGGGAGGAATGGAACAAGCGTACCCACGAGGTGGACTATCGCCCATGATCAGCAGCGGAGGTGATGCACTTAACTTTGAACAGCTAGTGGTTTGGGAGCCGCTCGCCCACAGTGATGCATGGTGCTGTTCATGCGAGCTGGACACTAATCGTGGCAGGTCAATGTTCGTGAGGGTAGTCTGCTCATTGCTAATTGTTCATTGCTCGTGGCTGGTGGATACTTTTCACGAGTAGTTCTCTGAAGCCTTTTTGTTTGTTGGACTAGGATACGGTGTGCTTTGGTTTCGTAATCTGTGGGTTGTTTAGGCTGTTGATTAGACTTTGTTTTGACTTGGCTGGGCAGCCTCCTATCAGGCTGGTTTTGTTTTGGACTTGCCTTGTTTTTGCTGTGTTGGTTGGCCTCTATTTTGCTATTGCTTTTGCTTTTGAGCTTAGCCAATTGGGGGGGCCATGGGCCTTTGTTTGCTTTGGTGTGGGGTTGGGTCTTTGGATCCCACCCTCTTCTTGTACATATTTTCCTTCTATATATTTTGAGGGTCTCCCTCCTTACTCTTGGCAAAAAAAAAATTTAATTTGTTTAAATTATTGTGGAAAATTTGGGACGTGACAGATCTTGTATCAGAGCTCCAGGTTCACTAGGTTGCACTACACCTAGGGTGTCTTGTCTAAAAACTCCATAGGTTTTGCATGCATGGTAGGGTCTGCACCTGATTTCTCGGCATGGTTTTCTGGTTGTTGCTTTGTATGTGGTGCAGGTACTTTGCCTTTCTTCAGCAGGATGCCTCCTTGTGGTTGTAAGGGCAAGGCCACTGTCATGGAGACCGAGTCCCGAGAGGACGTAGGCGGATGGTAGGCAGTTCGTGCAAAACTGAGGAGTTTGGCACATGGGATTTCCCACGCGTTTAGCAAGAGTAGTGACAGTGGACCATCGGGTGACCCGTGGTTGAACCAGTTCACGAAGCTTCGTCCGCCGTCGTTCAAGGGTAAGGTCAGTACTGAGGAGAGCGAGGCTTGGTTGGAGAAGGTCGTGAAGATGCTGGAGAGCTTAGCGTGCCCCAGGAGCATTGGGTGCGGTTGGCGACCTACCTGTTGGATGGTGAGGCAGATAGGTGGTGGAGGTCTGTGAGGCGGCTGAAGTTCCCGGACTCAATCACTATTAGCATCCAGTGGAAGAATTTCAAGGTGGCCTTCTATGACAAGTATTTTCCCGCTCATGTGAAGGAGCAGCTTCGCCGAGATTTCCGGAGTCTAGAGTAGGGCACGATGTCGGTGCTCGAGTATGAGTTCGCCTGGCTAGAACGCTTTGCTCTTGCCTATGAGTCTGAGGAGGAGCGGGCGCAAAGGTTTCTGGACGGCTTGAACCCAGGGCTACAAGTGAAGGTGATGGGCTGTAGGTGCCACACTATGGAGGACATGGTTGGGATGGCTTACCGCTTCGAGGCGGAGCATTAGAAGTTTTTGGAGAGTCGTCCCAAAGGGAAGGGAAAGTCTTCTTTTACCTCTCGATTCTCTTTCTCTAGTCCTCCAAGTGCTAGCAATTTGGGTAGCCCTGAGATGAAGCAGATGGCGAGGTCCAGTGTTTCTGCTGCAGGCCGGCAGAATTTTGCTAGGGTTAGTGGAGCTGGCTTCAGTTAGACAGGGTCCAGTGCTCCTGGTGGGAACCAGTGCTTCAACTGTGGTCAAGTGGGCCACATCACTGCTTATTGTCCTCAACCTAGGCAAACCTCAGCTCCTGTGGTGTGCTACAGTTGTGGGAAGGCGGGACACGTTCAGAAATATTGTCCGGAACTGCCTAAGAAGGCAGGAAGCGCACCGCAGTAGCCAACTAGGGGACGAGTATTCACCATCGCAGCTCCAGGCACTGAGTCTTCGGGAGATGTTGTTGAGGGTAAGGACGAATAGTTGGTTTTGTAACCCTCTGAGATATGTTGTAATCTCTTTGTGATCTGGACATTTGCCTGATTGAATGGATGTGTGTTGTTGTTTTGTTTGGCCATCAAGTTCTATTATTGTGGCTGACTGAATGGCATGTTTGACTAATCAGATGCTGAACCAGATCACGGTGAAGAACAAGTATCCCCTGCCCCACATTAATGACCTGTTCGACTAGCTGCAGTCTGCATCAGTGTTCTCGAAGATTGATCTGAGGTCAGGGTATCACCAGTTGAGGATCCGATACCTAGACAATCAGAAGACTGCTTTTCAAACGCGGTACATGCATTACGAGTTCACGGTCATGCCTTTCGGCTTGACTAATGCACCGATTACGTTCACAGATCTGATGAATAGGATTTTAAGCCCTATTCTGGACCTGTTCGTTGTGGTTTTTGTTGATGACATGCTTGTCTATTCTCCTGATGTTGAGACTCACACCTTGCACCTAAGGGCGGTTTTGGATACTTTGAGGCGTCATCAGCTGTACGTCAAATTCTCCAAGTGTGAGTTCTGGTTGAGCAAAGTCATGTTCCTTGGCCATTTGGTTTCTGGAGAAGGCATCAGAGTGGATCTTGTCAAAGTGGAGGCGGTGAGTAGTTGGGAGCGACCTAGGACTGTGTCAGAGATCAGGAGTTTCTTATGTCTGGCGGGCTATTATAGGAGGTTTATCAAGGATTTCGCCTCCATAGCCGTGCCTTTGACAGAGTTGACCAGGAAGGGTGTTCCTTTTTTCTGGGACCAGAGTTGTGAGGCGAGTTTCCAAGAGCTGAAGTCTCGTCTGGTTTCTGCCCCTATGTTGACTCTGACTTTTGGAAGTGGTGGCTTCACTGTGTATACTGATGCCAGTGGTGTTGGGTTAGGGTGTGTTCTGATGCAGCATGGCAATGTCATCGCATATGCTTCGCGCTAGCTGAAGGATCATGAGAAGAAATACCCGACCCACGATTTGGAGATGGCTGTCGTAGTGTTCGCTCTCAAGCTCTAGCGACACTATCTCTATGGGGAGCAGTTTGAGGTCTTCATCGATCATCAAGGCCTGAAGTATGTCTTCACGTAGAGGGACCTCAACCTGAGGCAACGTCGTTGGGTGGAGTATTTGAAGGATTATGATTTCAGCCTGTCCTACCATCTTGGCAAGGCCAACGTGGTCGCAGATGCCCTGAGTTGGCGCGCACACGTGATGGCGAGCTTGATGGTCAAGGAGTGGACCATGTTGGAGGATTTGGTGGGCTGCAAGCTCGGGGAACGGTTGGTGCCTAAGTGGCCAACTTGTCTGTTCGCCCGAAGCTGTTAGAGTTTATTGTTGCCTGTCAGCAACTGGATCCGTTTGTTCAAGCTGTGTTTGAGAAGCTTGAGGCTGGTGGAGAGCCTCATTTCTCTGTTGGGGCATATGGAGAGCTGAGGTATGACATGCGTCTGTATGTGCCCCAGCATGAGGAGGCCAAGTAGAGGTTGTTAAATGAAGCGCATCGGTCTAGGTACACTATTCACCCTGGTAGTACGAAGATGTACTGAGACCTGAAGCGGAACTTTTGGTGGCCTGGCATGAAGAGAGATGTTGCTGACCATGTGGCAAGGTGTACTACCTGCCAACTGGTCAAGGCAGAGCACCAAAGACCTGGAGGGACTTTTAAGCCGTTGGATATTCCTGTGTGGAAGTGGGAGCACATCTCGATGGACTTCGTGACTGGTTTGCTGCGGACTCAAAGGAAGAACGACACCGTGTGGGTGATCGTGGATCGGCTAACCAAGTCTGCTCACATCCTAGCCATTTAGGTGAAGCTTCGATGCACCACTTGGCGGAGTTGTATGTCTCCGAGGTGGTGAGGTTGCATGGTGTTCCGGTGTCCATCGTGTCGGACAGAGACACGAGGTTCACCTCAAGGTTCTAAAGAACCTTGCAGGAGGCCTTTGGCACTGTGCTCAACTATAGCACAACATTTCATCCTCAGTTGGATGGTCAGACAGAGAGGACTATCCAGACGCTGGAAGATATGCTCAGAGCATGTGCCTTAGACTTTCAAGGGAGTTGGGAGGACCATTTGCCGTTGATTGAGTTCGCCTACAACAATAGCTATCACT
>JAMKQA010001192.1:0-32077 GCA_024699735.1 Posidonia australis
CTTGGTGCGCCACCTTAGTGCGCCAACTTGGTGCGCCAGCCCTGCTCACAAATGACTGATTTGGGCTCTGGCTAATGGGTTTGGGGCTCGATTTAAGGGCTGATCGCATCCAAAGCAACATAGGGACACTCATTCCTGGGTCACCTCAAAATCGGGGTGTCTACAGACACCACTAATGGAAGAAGTTGTACTACAATACTGCTTCTCTAGGAAATTCAAGTAGCCAGCTGGGATGTTTTGAACAACTTCTACCAGAGTACTATCATATATGAGAGAAGTTTTAAGACTAAAAGCTATCTAGATGTGCTATCAAACACATCCAAAGACTCAATCTCCTTGGCTCTAGAATGTAATCTAGATAATGATGCTCGAAAATACTGTAATGAAAGAGTATAGGAGTTTATCGCTAGGTATTTGACCAAATATGATCGTCTAGTTCCTACCATGCCTATCACTAAAATACCCCTAGAAGGCTAATTGGAGTGAAAAGGATTTTCCATGAGATGGGAAATGAAAACTATTAGCCTTGCATGAGGTTTGTGAATAAATGATTATCTAATAATGAGCAAGGAATATCTGTCTTTTTGATAAACAAGAATTATTGAACTCATAATGTATTGATACTTTTGATTTTTGTTGAGGAAAGCATGAATTCCAACTATGTTCAAATTTTTATTTTAAAATATGATTTTGAATTTTGAATTTTTAAATTTTTAGTTTTGAAATTGATGGTTTTAATTTAAATTCCATTAGAGCTAATTTAGTTAATGAGTCTATATGCCAAATTAGGACCCTATTTCTCAATAGGTTAGTGTCAAGGAAACAAAATAGAAAGTTGTTAATTCCTAAATGCACCAACATAAGGTCCCATTTCCTAATAGGTTTGTGTCAAGGAAGTATTCTGCTTAGTTGATTTGAGAGGTGTTCAAGCAAGTCCATGTGAATATCCCTCTTCTAGATGTCATTATGTAGACCTCATCATATGCTAAGTTCAATAAAGGCTTATGCACCAAGAAGAGAACAAGGGATGTCCCCAAAAAGGCCTTTCTAAAGCCAATATCAATTTTGATAGTGATGAATCCCATTCCTAAGAATTATAAGGACCTTGGATGCCTACATTTTCATGTGTCGTTGGTAATACAATCACTCAGAAGACTTTGTTAGACTTAGGGCCAAGCATGAACATGGTGTCTCTCTTTGTGTACCAACAACTAAGTATCAAAGAGCTGAAACCGATTATAGTGACACTACAACTTGCCGATAGGTTAATTAATGTTCCTAGTCATAGTTGTGTTGATTAAGGTTGGAGAATTTATATTCCTTGTTAACTTCATAGTCCTAGAAACAAACTAATAGCCAACCTTAAGGGACAATTCCTAAGAATCCTCGGTAGCCATTTCCTAGCTACCTTTTATGAAGTCATCAACTATAGGAATGGACTAACAAAGTTGTCATTTGGAACGAGGTAATTGAGCTAAATGTGTTAAATCTAGGTAGATAATCTAGTGACTCGTTTGGCTAACCTCTAGAGGTCAACACGATTTAGAAGTTTATAACAAAATGATTGATAGATGAATCTCTAAAGTTTGATCCAAGCTATTTTTATAGGGGATTTGAGGATTTGGAGAATATGTTACATTCATGGAAAAGGCCAATGAATAGGATATTCCAAAATCTCATGTTAGATGGAAACCTAGACCATAACTTCTTCTAGCTAAGCCAAGATCTATCTTGAAACTATCTATTAACAAGACACCTTGCGTGTTCTTAAGTCCTGGTCTGAGCATCTCAAGTATTCATGCCTTCGTGGGAACGAAACACTTTTCGTAATAATTACAATTGACTTGACATGTGGTCAAGAAGAAGTCTAGTTAACAATTCCTAGGGATAACAAAGAAGTCATTGGATGGACTATGACCGATATCAAAGGGATTAATCTAACTACTATTCAACTACTGAGTTCATTTGATAAAGGAAGCCCAATCCAAGAGGGATCCCCACAAAAGCTTGAATTCAATGATGAAAGTTGTGAAGGAAGGTGTTTTAAAATATCTTGATAAAAAGAACATTGATCTCAATTCTAATTGTTCATGGGTCAACCTCATACAAGTCGTTCCAATAAAGTCTGGAATCATTATGATTGATCCCCAAAGATAACAATGAACTAGTTCCTACTCATGTCCAAATTGGATCACTAATGAATAGATTCTTAAAGGTAAATGTGATGACAAGGAAAGGTCATTTTCCGTGAAAAGATTAGTCCGACATGAGTATCTAGAACGCCCCAATCCTGGGCACGCTATCAAAACACAGTATCAAGCATAATTACACCAATTACATGAACATTAAATAACTATAACTAAGGCTCAACTTCAGGATCACAATGTGCGGCTAGAAGCTCCAACTCCTGAATCGGAACTCGGCTGCACCCGGTCTGCACCTGAAAACCAAATAAGCACGTGTGAGTAACATCTAAGTCACCCAGTACGTGCCCCAAACATACAAGCTACAAAAATCTCGGCAAAACCATAAAAACTCATTTCTTTTATTTTTTTCAAAACTTAGTTTCCTTTTGAAAATCCTCTTTCCTTTTTATTGGGAATCATTTGGGAATTCAATCCCAAATCCATGCTCCTTTCAAAAGCCATTTTTCTTTTCTTTTCTTCAAACATTTGGAAACTCATTCCAAAACCACATTCTCTTTCAAAACACACTTTTGCATTTTCCTTCAAAACCTTTGGAATTCATTTTCCAAAACATATCTTCTCAATACTAGGGATTTCCTCCCAAAATCACACTTTTCAATTTCACATTTCTGACTAGATCTAGCCTAAAACACAATGCCTCACGGGCTCAAAACCAAATCATAAATACAGGCTGACAACTGGTAAAAACACCATCATCATTTCATTTTAGGATTTTAGGACAATTTCATAAGTCCAATCCAGACCAAACCACAATCCTTTATTCCTTTCCACTTTTCTTTACTGTTGTTACCTTCATCAGGGGTAACGAGGCGCACAAGCAATAGGTGAGCACATCCTTCTCCTACCTTCCTGCACTGCCGCGGTGAAATTCCCCGTGTGGGATGTCACTGCCTCGGCCAACCGGCCTCAATTTCATTTTCATATGTGCACAGGGATACGTCTCTATCTAACACCCTATCGTGACCCGAACAACTAGGTCCAATGACCTAGGCTCAGCCTACACTGTCACGAGCTCAGTGACCCGAACAACTAGGTACAACGACTCAGGCTCAGTCTACACCGTCGGTGACCTGAACAACTAGGTACAATGACCAAGGCTCAGCCTACACCGTCTCAAACTCGACAACCACATTATTAGTATTCCATTTCAAAACTCTTTCAACTTTCTTTTTAAACCATTTTCCATTTTATTCTTTTAGTTGCAGGACTCTATTTCCTCGCAACACCTGACCCTCCACTGGGGGTCCCAACTCAAGCCATGAAAACCATGCTAAAATCATAAATTGGGTCTCATGCCCAAGACCACACAAAATCATCCTTCCCTTTCATTTATGGGATTAAAACCCAAAATCACACCCAAATCTATTTATTTGGGTTCCACATTCCTCCACGTCATTACATGGGGAAAACATCATCAACACATGCTCAAAATACCATTAAAACCATTTATCCATCATTTAAAACCACATCAATACATACCAGGTGTGACCATGTCGGTGGAACCCTTGCACGGCTCTCCTACTACCGGGTGTGTGGAAACACTCGAGGAGACCCGATATGGTCACGGCGAAGATGGTGAATCCGGAGGAAGAGACTAGACCCGGAAACACCAAGCGAAGATAAAAAGGATAAGGAAAGGAGTCGCCACCTAGCCTTTTAATGGAAAAACGAGGAAAACCAAAAAACCTAAGAAAACTGGGAAGCAAACAAGATGCAGAATTTATGTGTGTGCTCCATGCCAAATGAATAATGCACAAATGAATGCGGGTTAGAGAAAGGGTAAGGATTCTGGTTACGCATGGAAAAGGGTTAGGCACCCCATGTGCCCGAGAAAACTCGGTCTTTCTAGGTTTCCCTATTGTCAATGGCCTATGGATGTATGCATGCTTATTCTGAATGCTCATGCTAATGATGACTGAAAACATGCCAAATCAAAGAGAAAAGTGAAATAAAGGGAAAAAGTTAATCCGAGGGTCAAATGTAGGCATTGAGAATGCCGCTTTACTATATGCCCTTGGGCGATGAGGAAAATCATGAAAATCGAAAAATTCTTGGAAAGCGTCTCGCAAATCAGTGGAAATTGGGATAAATCTGAGAAAATCAAAAAGGAGAAAATAATCCTCATTCCGGAACAATGTCAGCTTTGTGAATCCTTTTAATATATGCCCTCAGGCGATGGAAAGTCAAAACAAATCTAAAGGCAAAAATCGGGAGAAATCCGAGAAACAACGAGAAAACAAAGTTCGGAACAAGCTAGAAAAGCATGCACAAAGCAAGGAAGGAAAGGCAAGAAAACTTATGCAGAAAGATTTGAAAAAATGTGCAAAATTCATTTGTGAGAGTAAATAGTGAGAATTCTAGGGGCCTTTGTGCAAAAAACCCAAATTCTGATTAAAACTGATATTCAAAAGTCCAAATCATTAAAAATACATAAGAAAACACATTCTATGCAATTATAAAGAAACTTAGGGCCAAATGTACATCCCTAGACAAAATGAAGCTTCCTAGGGACCAAAATGCAATTTTACCACTAAAACATACATTTAAAACAATTCAGTGGAAATTCAGGGTAAAATATGCAAGAAAAATGATTCAGAAAGATTCAGGGGCAAAACAGTCATTTTACCCCAGAAAACAAGCATTCAGAGTAAAATCAGTGAAGTACAAGGGCTAAACTGCAAATTGCCCAACAGAATAAAACATCTAGAAGAATTTCAATAAAGGCTGAGGGTTAAAATGCAATTTACCCCAAGAAAACATTCTTCAAAAAAGTTTCCAAAAACTTATGGGACTGAAGTGCAATTTAACCAGCAAAAACAACATCGTAGATGATTTAAGAAGAATGCAGGGGCTTAAATGCAAATTAACCAGAAAAATGAACTTTTAGAAAGATTTCAAGAAAGCTCAAGGTCTCTTATGCAAAATTCCTGAATAAAATGTATTGAAAGAAAATTTGAGGGCTTTTACTAAAGTTTAATGTCAAGAAAACATTATTTTAAATGTTCAGGGGGAAGAATGTAATATTTTCAATTAAAAGTTTTTTCGAATGATTTATGAAAAATGAATGGAAGACCTATTTGTAATAAAAGGACACATGTGTAATACATAAAGGACCTAAATGTAAGGAAAACAAAGCTTCAGAAGCTTATTAAAATAAATGTTTTCATTTCTTTTTTAAATGAAAAAAAGAAACGACGGTCACCAGCGACGGGGCTCCGCCGTCGACGACCGTCGGAGGGGGACACACAAGGCCTTCCCGTGTTCTGATCTTAGATTAGACCTCACAGGAAGCAAGAAGGGAGTGAGAGGAGAGGATCCAACGGAGTGGATCAGGGATCAATCGGTGGGAGTGGTCCTTCCACCTCCCTCGTCGTTGAGGAGCTCCAGCGACGGTGTTGGTGTCGGGGAAGAAAGGGCCTCTGGAGGACAGCGACGCGGCATTCCAGCAGTTACGGAGGCATCTTGCGAACGACTGCCTCCTCGCTGTCCCCTTGGTCGCCGACAGGGATGAACGGCAATCCAAGCTTCGCCGGCGGCTGATCCAGTGGCAGGAGATGCTTGGAGATTTGCTGGATTAGTGGTGAAGCTCGAGCTAGCAGATGAGCTCAGTAAAGATGTGGGTTCAGGCTGATTCGTGGGAGATTAGTGGAGAAGAAGTGGGTTCAGTGGGGAGGATAAAATGGGTGTGAAATTTGTATGTATTTTGGTAGAAAAAAGAATATTAGTAAATGATGAATATGGATAGGGAAGCTAAAGTGTTAGGCTGGAAAAAGAGGAAAAAAGAAAAAAAATGTTTATGGTGGGCCTTCATGGGCTTTGAGACCAAGGTGGGATCAATTGGGCTTAATGGGCCTATGTGGGCCTTGTGGGCCTCCATGGGCCCAAGTGGGCTTCAATTGGGTTTTGATGGGTTAAATGGGCCTAAAAAGGTCATGCGGGCCCAAGTGGGTTCTGATGGGCTTAATGGATTCAATTAGGGTCAGAGCTCAGCCACCACATCTCTATCCTGCAAAATTAGGAAATTGGGGTGTCTACACCAGGATCAGGCAAAATCGGCAGACCGAATCTCCAGTTCGGTATGCCTAAATTCCTTATTTCGGTATACCAAAAATTTTCGGTATGCTGAAACCCCTTGTTTCGATCGACTGGAGGATTTCGGTCTACCGAACCCTGGGTTCTGGCTTAATCTGCTAGGATTTCGGCATACCGAAATGAATTCGACATACCAAATTCCTCGCAAACAGGGCACACCCCTGTTTCCAACAACGAAATTCGCCCAAGGTGGCAGTCCTGATCGGACCCCCCAAACATTCACATAAATTACAACTAAATCACGGGGTGTAGACCCTCGAGTCTACTTCAAAACCCCTCAATCCATTAATGATTTCATCCATCACACAATTCGTACGAAAATCACAAGGAGAAGGGGCTCGAGAACGGCTACTGTAGCCTTCAACCCCAAAATTACATTTCCCCCACAAAAACCAATCCTAACCGCATGATATCTATATTCTCATGCTATACAGCACATTCCCACTCATTTCATGAATTTTCCTCAATTTCTCATGCATTTATCTCAATTTTCATGCAATTAACCCATTGTTGGTAAAACACTGGACAGAGGAAGGGAAAGGAGTCGTGTACCTGGCTCAGCCCTCCGGCGACCCTCTCGCACTCCGGTGAACCTCCTCGCACCCCGGTGAATCCTCCTCTGCCAGTGAAACACACAAGCGGCTCACCACTTCCTCAGTTGCGCGTCGTCGCTCTTCCTCCTTGCGTCGCAGCTCCCCTCCTCCACGCACCTCTACCTCTCTTATCCCCTCCTCCTCCCACATCACGCTAGCCGCCCATCGCGTCGGATATGACAGCGAAGTACGGATCACTGGATGGTGGTGGCACGGGCTGAGTAGGGTGAAGGGGAAGAAGACGGGTGTGTCATGGACTCGTGAGTGCGAGAAGGAGAAAAGAAGAAAGAAAAGAGGAAAGATTCGGCACGCAAATCGAGACAACTGTGTATCCTCAAACCAGACTCTACATTGGTCCCAAATCACAAGCAAGTGCACAGAAAGCCAACCACAAGCTCACACATCCAAGAAACAACAGATTATCCATTGATAAACCATTAGAACTCACGAGTCCTAGATGGATAATCAGGCCCAGATGTCACATCTTACCCCCCTTAAAAATTTTTGTCCCAGAAATTCAGCTCTAATAAAACAAGTAGGGGTACTATCTCTGGATGTCCACCTCACGCTCCCAGGTAGCCTCCTCTACACCATGGTGTTGCCACTGAACTAACACCAATGGAATCACTTTATTCCTGAGGACTTGCTCTTTCCTGTCCAATATCTGAACTGCATTGTTAACCATCGTCAAGTCCTCCTACAGCTCCTCTAGCTGCACTGGTATCACCTAAGACGCATCGGCCAAACACTTCCTCAACATAGACACATGGAATGTGTTGTGTACACCCGCCAACTCTAGAGACAGATCTAGCATGTATGCCACCTGTAGACACCCCGATTTTGAGGTGGCTCATAGATAAACTTTCTAGATGTTGCTTCGGATGTGGTAAACTCAATCCCATCAGCTAAACCAACCACAAACCTATAGCAGGCCGGCAGCCCAATTAGAAATTCAGACAGGTAGGGGAGAGCACTAAGTTAGAGCACCAATGTGGAGCACCTAATTGAAGCACCGAGCAGGAGCACTACAGTGGCACACCTAGCTGGAGCACCAGGCTGGCGCACAGCCACTTCTTAGGCTACTGGCCTTCCACCTCCCATGTCTGTAACCCTCACCAGCAAATATGCCATGGAATCTACGTCAGGCTCTTCGTTTACGAGGTTGCCTGCATTCCATGGAGTTACCTTTGCAAAATCCTATATAAAGACCCCCATAGGCAGCCATTCAAAAAGATCTAGAGCAAGCTATCTACTGATTCCAGCAACCCAATCTCGTATTCTTGAGCATTCCCTTGCATTCTAAAGCATCTCCAGCCTTTCCAAAGTAACAAGGATCATATTATCTTGGGTTTTTCTAAGAAGGAACACCTTGGACAAGGTAGGTTCCTCTCCTTTCTTTTATTTTTAATCTCAGTTCTTGCACTAAATAAAACATGCCATGAACTTCATATATAATCTAATTTTTCCTTTTGTTTACATAAGAATTTCATGATGAGATAACTGCTCCATGTATAAGATGCCCAACATGTTAAAATCTATATGTGAAATCTTCATTCTAACACTTACGTGAATTTGTCTTTCTTCTCTGTTTCTTTACACAAAGAACCAAGATTCATACACATACATGTTAGGGAATAAGTAGCAAATATAGCCTTTATGTATTCATCATTTGCATATGGCTGTTAAGTTCACTCACTCATTTCCTATCTTTTAGAATCGCTTGCAAGTATTTAAGCCTATAACCCATGATTTGTTATGATTTGGAACCAAATAATAAAAGATTTCCATTTGTTTGTATCTTATCATGTTTCTGTTTTTATCATCTGCATAACTGATCTGATCAAAGAAAAATCACTGATTTCTGAAATCTAGACCAGATTCTGAATCAGACTGCAGCTTGATTCAGGTTTTCTAGGGAGCACCAAACTGACGCACCAGAGTGGCGCACCAAACGAGAGGACCATTCTGGTGCACCAGTCTGGTCAGAGAGCAAATCACCCTGTTTGCATCTCAAGCTGTATGGTTTCTCGAATGATTTTGACTCTGATTTTCCTGGTGTTGATTCTCTGATATCACATGTTTTCAAGACTTTTGCACTTTGCATATTTAGCTCATCACTAAAATCTGGTAGGCTGATTGTCCCATGGACTCCTATATGGAGATTCTTGTGCATCAACCCATGATCCAGACAGCATGGCTGATTCTTGTTGCTTTTATTTGACATGAAAAGGGTATGATCTTGTGTGAGGCTTGCAGCCCTTGAGCACAAGATCCATGTTATCTTTTCATGTTTAGATTTTCCTAGATATTTAAATTGCATTTCTTGAGTTTACAAGGACTTTGCATTGCATAACATTCTGGAACCCATTATATTACATGACATTGCACTACATGGCTTTCTGGTGTTTTCACTGGCACATCTTCCTAGCCCCACTAGAGCACCTAGGTGGCGCAACAGACTGGAGCACCAGTCTGGCGCACCTGCCTGTTTTCTGTTACACACAGCAGCTTTTGACATTAGCATTTAGCATGTTTTCCGTTTCGATTTGCTTTTGGTTTTCTCTGGTTGACTTCCTGGATGTACCAGGAAGACCCTATTCTGTTTTTAACCCTTTCCATGCATGATAGATCATATTTTGCATATAGTAAAGCAAGGATGAAAATCACTCGATGTTGTTAGATCTTTTGATCATATCCATGCAATATCCTTGCACCGGGGCTTGACCCATTACACGGGTGACATTTCTAAGCATTAGGACACACCCTGCATCCCATGCACTCCTATTTTAGCATAAGACACCACTCACACCTAGCATGGCATGGCATATCGCCCTCAGGCGTACGGAAAAGGCTGGAAATCCGACATTTCATATAAGTAAACAAGAAACCCAGAGAAAGACCGATTTTCGGGTGCACGAGGGTGCCTAATACCTTCCTCATGTGTAATAGGGATCCTTGCCTAATTTTATGGTTTATGACCTACTTTTCCATTCGGCTAATTTTGCATGATTTGAGTATTTTTAAATGGTTTTCCTCGTCTCCCATTTTTAATAGACTAGGTGGCAACTCCTGTAGTTTATTTTTATTTTTACCGTGACTTTACCAATCCTCGCGCATTTGGCCTTTCGCGCCAAGCCCGTGGCTGTCGCCGACATGGTTACACCACCTCACCAACCATCTTGGTAATCTGGAACGGTCCAATATATCTAGGGCTCAACTTGCCTCTCTTACCGAACCCTGTCACACCTTTGGTTGGTGACACCTTCAGAAAAACAAAGTCTCCTGCCTCGAATTCCAGAGGTCTCCGCCTCCTATCAGCATAGCTCTTCTGTCGACTCTGGGCAGACAACAACCTCCTCCTGATTAAATCCACCTTGCCCTCATACTACTGTACGATCTCGGGCCCAACTAACTGTCTCTCACCCACCTCACTCCAGCAAGTGGGTGTCCTGTAGGGTCTGCCATACAATGCTTCGTATGGTGCCATACCAGTACTAGCGTGGTAACTGTTATTATATGTAAACTCAATCAGGGTTAAATGATCCTCCTAGCTACCACCAAAGTCCAACGCGCAGGCCCTCATCATGTCCTCTAGTGTCTGGATGGTCCTCTCTGTCTAACCATCTGTCTAGGGGTGGAAAGCAGTGCTAAAGTTTAACACAGTGCCAAAAGCCTCCTGCAAAGCTCCACAGAATCACGATGTAAACCTCGTGTCTCTGTCAGACACAATAGACACTAGGACACCATGCAATCTCACAATCTCAGCCACATACAACTCTGCCAGTTTTGCCAAAGGAAGATTCACCCTCATTGGCAAGAAATGTGCCGATTTTGTGAGGCGATCCACTATCACCCACATAGTATCATTCTTTCTTCGGGTTCGTGGCAAAACCGTTACAAAGTCCATCGACACATTTTCCCATTTCCACACTGGAACATCCAGAGGCTGCAAAGTCCCTCCAGGCTTCTGGTGCTCTATCTTCACCATCTGGCAGGTTGAGCACTTCGCCACATACTCAGCAATCTCTCTCTTCATCCCAGGCCACCAGAAGTTCCTCTTCAGGTCAGTACATCTTGGTGCTTCCTGGATGAATAGAGTATCTGGAGCGGTGGGCTTCATCCAGCAAACTGTTCTTGATTTCCTCTATCTGAGGTACATATAATCTCAAGTCATACCTCAACCCACCGTCTACCCCTACTGAAAAATGAGGGACATTACTAGCTTCTAGCTTCCTCTAGATATCTGACACAAATGAATCATATTGCTGAGCTGTAACAATCGCCTCAATCATCCTCAGGCGAACGGACAAATTAGCCAGCACTACCCTGTTGGGTCCCTGAGACTGTCTCCGAGGCCTGCACTCCACTAGTCCCCCTAACAATTTTCATTCATGGATCATCAGACTAGCCATAACATGAGTGTATCTGCTTAGAGCATCCGCAACTACATTAGCCTTCCCTGGGTGGTAGGACAAAATGAAATCATAATCCTTAATATATTCCACCCAGCACCTCTGTCTCAGGTTCAAATCCTTTTGAGTAAAGATGTACTTCAAACTCTTGTGATCTGTGTACACCTCAAACTGTTCGCCATATAAATAATGCCTCCAAATCTTCAAGGCAAATACAACCGCTGCCATCTCTAAATCATAGGTGGGATAATTCTTCTCATGATCTTTCAACTGGCGCAAGGCATACGCCACCACCCTACCATGCTGCATCAGCATACACCCCAAACCAGTCCCACAAGCATCACTGTAGACTGTAAAACCGCCACTCTCAGAGGGTAAAGTCAAAACTGGGGCCGATACCAGACGAGCCTTGAACTCATTGAAGCTCTCCTCGCACTACGAATCCCAGGCAAAGTGCATTTCCTTCCTAGTCAATCTGGTCAATGGTGCAGCAATCTTGGAGAAATCCCGAATGAATCTCCTATAATATCCTGCCAGGCCGAGAAAACTTCTAATCTCAGTCACTGTCTTTGGTCTAGCCCAACCACTCACAGCTTCCACTTTGGCTGAATCTACCTTGATGCCTTCTCCTGAAATAATATGACTAAGGAAAGACACCTCTTCCAGCCAAAATTCGCACTTGGAGAACTAGGCATAAAGTTGATGTTGCCTCAGCGTCTCCAGTACGATCCTCAAGTGCCTCCAGTGGGTCTGAACATCCGAAGAATACAAAAGAACATCATCCACAAAAATAACCACAAACTGGTCCAAATAGGGCTGGAACACCTTATTCATCAGGTCCATAAAAACAGCCGGAGCATTCGTCAACCCGAAAGGCATAACCAAAAACTTGTAATGCCCATAACGGGCTGTTTTCTGCACATCTGGCTCATTGATCCTGAACTGATGATATCCGGATCTCAAGTCTATCTTGGAAAACACCGATGCCCCCTGCAACTAGTCGAACAAATCGTCAATCCTGGGCAGTGGATACTTGTTCTTGACAGTGATCTAGTTCAACATCTGGTAATCTATACAGAGCCGAAGTGAACCATCCTTCTTCTTCACAAACAAAACCGATGCTCCCCAAGGTGAAACACAGGGACGAATGAATCCCTTATCCATCAGTTCTTGCAGCTGATTCCGGAGCTCCCTTAGCTCAGCAGGTGCCATCCTGTATGGAGCCTTGGAAATAAGACCTGATCTCGGCACCAAATCAATCACAAACTCTACTTCCCAGTGCGGTGGCATTCTAGGCAATTCCTTTGGAAAAACATCGGGATATTTTTTCACCACCGACAAGTCCTGAATCTTGACCATAGGCAAAATAGAAACTGTCACACAGGCCAAATAGCCCACACTACCTCTCGCCAAATGATGATAGGCCTTGAGAGCAGAAATCACTTTCCTGGGCTCACCCGGTCTGGTGCCCTGTACCATACACCAGCCTTGGCCTAGACACTTTGCCAGAACTCTCCTCTTGGCACAATCTATCACAGTTGAATGTTGTGCCAGCCAATCCATTCCTAGGATAACATCATAAACCTGCATATCCATCAGGATCAAGCTGGCCTGAAAACTCCTGTCTCCCAGCTGAACATCAACCAGTCTCAAATACCTCCACGCCAGACTGTGTTCTCCCAATGGAGTGACCACATCTAGGTGGACTGCCAACCTGGCTGGCCTAGTCCCGATCTCAGAAGCAAACAACTCAAAGACAAAAGAAAATGAACTCCCAGAGTCGAACAACACTCGGACCATCCGATCAGCCACAAGAAAAGATCCTATAATCAACACACCATAACCATAATCATAATAAGAAATAGTGTCAATTACACATAGGATCTATTATTACAGGACAAGACTCATCAAATACAGTTGTGCTAATTCTCACCTTCTACCACATCTGCAGATGGACCAGCATCTGGGGCAGCATTGGAGAACACTCTCCCCTACGTAGGCTGATGTGGCGCATCTCCTACTGGCTTTAGCTGACTGGGACAATCCTCTTGGTAATGCCCGGACTTCCCACAATTATAGCAGACTACTCTGTCTAAATTCCTCTGCTTATGCCAACATTGCGGCTACATGCCCCATCTTACCACAGACATGGCATGGTCCCAACTGTGGGCCACTTCTAGACCCAGCATGGCTGTAACCCATACTCTCTTCTCTACTAGACGTAGGCCGCTACTTCTGCTTCTCCCCAGAGCTACCAGAACTTGGCGCTCCCGTCACTAACGGTCGAGAAACGGAGGGTCGAGAAACAGAAGGTCGAGAGACAGACTTTCTCTCCTTTTCCTTCTTGGGATACTCCTCTTGGAACAGCCTACGATCATCCTCATAGCAACTTGCAAGCTCAACAGCCTCTGCTAAAGTCTGGCATCTGAAGCCAATAACTCTGGATCTTAGCACAGGGTTCAGTCCCTCCACAAATCTCTTGGCTCTATTCTTCTTAGAAATTGCAGCCTGAGAGAACTGCTCTAGCCGAAGGAAGGACGACTCATACTCAGCCACATACAGGCTACCCTGCTTTAGGTTCCTGAAGTCTCTGTCCAACTTATCCCTCTCATGCTCAGGGAAAAACCTCTCATAGAATAACTCTCGGAACTCATCCCAAGAGATCATCAGTAGGTCCGCATTCAAAAATTTGGTACGGTGCACTGTCCTCCACCACTGATCCGCAGCACCCTTGAGTTGAAATGCCATGATCCGGACCCACTTCTCTGCTGGAAACTCGATCCCTTCAAGGATCTTCTCCACCTCCAGGAACCAAGCCTCACACTCCTCTGGTGTGCCGTGCCGACACCATTGATCCGCAGCACCCTTGAGTTGAAATGCCGTGATCCGGACCCACTTCTCTACCGGACACTCGATCCCTTCAAGGATCTTCTCCACCTCCAGGAACCAAGCCTCACACTCCTCTGGTGTGCCGCACCCATCAAAGATCGGCACGCCAAGCTGGCTGAACTGTTTGAACCACGGATCTCCCTTCGCCTCATCCTTGCTACTGCTGCCAAAGGACTGGGCGAAACCCCGCGTCATCTCGCCAAATTCTCATCAAATCCCCCTCCATGCACTACTCTCTCCCGTTTCGGAGTCAGGTACAGGAGTCTTGCCATGACTGCGGCCTCGGCAAAACATCTTCCTGCTAGCACCAAAAAACACAACAATCCAAAAATTCAGGTGCACGACCCGCTATTGTGCAGTCCGAGGGAGCCACTAGATCCGACATCATCAAGTCTGTGCACAAGGTGTAACCTTAGCTCTGATACCACTCTGTAACGCCTCAATCCCGGGCACGCTACCAAAACACAGTATCAAGCATAATTACACTAATTACATGAACATTAAATAACTGTAACTAAGGCTCACCTTCAGAATCACAATGTGAGGCTAGAAGCTCCAACTCCAGCATCGGAACTCGGCTACACGCGGTCCGCACCTGAAAACCAAATAAGCACGCGTGAGTAACATCTAAGTCACCCAGTACATGCCCCAAACATACAAGCCACAAAAATCTCGGCAAAATCAAAAAAACTCATTTCTTTTATTTTTTTTTACAAAACTTGGTTTCCTTTTGAAAATCCTCTTTCCTTTCTATTGGGAATCATTTGGGAATTCAATCCTAAATCCATGTTCTTTTCAAAAGCCATTTTTCTTTTCTTTTCTCAAAACATTTGGAAACTCATTCCAAAACCACATTCTCTTTCAAAACACACTTTGCATTTTCCTTCAAAACCTTTGAAATTCATTTTCCAAAACATATCTTTTCAATACTTGGGATTTCTTCCCAAAATCACACTTTTCGAATTCACATTTCTGACCAAATCTAGCCTAAAACACAATGCCTCACGAGATCAAAACCAAATCATAAATACAGGCTGGCAACTGGAAAAAACACCATCATTATTTCATTTCAAGATTTTAGGACTATTTCATAAGTCCAATCCTGACTAAACCACATTCCTTTATTCCTTTCCAATTTTCTTTACTGTTGTTACCTTGATCAGGGATAACCAGCTGCACAAGCAGTAGGTGAGGACATCCTTGCCCTACCTTCCTACACTGCAGCGGTGAAATTCCCCGTGCAGGATGTCACCGCCCTAGCCAACCGGCCTCAATTTCATCTTCATAAGTGCACGGGGATACATCTCTGTCTGACGCCCCATCGATGATCCGAACAACTAGGTCCAATGACCCAGGCTCAGCCTACACCGTCGGTGTTCCGAACAACTAGGCTCAAAAACCTAGGCTCAGCCTACACCGTCACGAGCTCGGTGACCCAAACAACTAGGTACAACGACCCAGGCTCAGCCTACACCGTTGGTGACCCGAACAACTAGGTACAACGACCTAGGCTCAGCCTACACCGTCTCAAGCTCGGCAACCACATTATTAGTATTCCATTTCAAAACTCTTTCAACTTTCTTTTTAAACCATTTTCCATTTTATTCTTTTCGTTGCAGGACTCTATTTCCTTGCAACACCTGACCCTCCACTGGGGGTCCCAACTCAAGCCATGAAAACCATGCTTAAAATCATAAATTGGGTCTCATGCCTAATACCACACAAAATCATCCTTCTCATTCATTTATGGGATTAAAACCCAAAATCACACCCAAATCTATTTATTTGGGTTCCACATTCCTCCACGTCATTACATAGGAAAAAGATCATCAACACATGCTCAAAATACCATTAAAACCATTTATCCATCATTTAAAACCACATCAATACATACCAGGTTCAGGGCAAAATCGACAGACCGAATCTCCAGTTCGGTATGCCGAAATTCCCTGTTTTGGTATACCAAAAAAATTTCGTATGCCGAAACCCCCTGTTTCGGTCAAGCGGAGGATTTCAGTCTACCGAACCCTGGGTTCTGGCTTAATCTGCTAGGATTTTGGCATACCAAATTCCTCGCAGACAGGGCACACTCCTGTTTCCAGCGATGGAATTCGCTAAAGGTGGAAGTCCCAATCGGACCCCCCAAACATTCACCATAAATTACAACTAAATCACGGGGTGTAGACTCTCGAGTCTACTTCAAAATCCCTCAATCCATTCATGATTTCATCTATCACACAGTTCGTACGAAAATCACAAGGAGAAGGGGCTCGAGAACGGCTACTGTAGCCTTCAACCCCAAAATCACATTTCCCCCACAAAAACCAATCCTAACCACATGATATCTATATTCTCATGCTATACAACACATTCCCACTCATTTCATGATTTTTCCACAATTGTTCATGCATTTATCTCAATTTTCATGCAATTAACCCATTGTTGGTAAAACACTGGACGGAGGAAGGGAAAGGAGTCGCGTACCTGGCTCAGCCCTCCGGCGACCCTCCCGCACTCTGGTGAACCTCCTCGCACCCCGGTGAAGCCTCCTCTGCTGGTGAAACACACGAGCGGCTCACCACTTCCTCGGTTGCGCGTCGTCGCTCTTCCTCTCCCTCTTCCTCCTTGCGTCGCAGCTCCCCTCTTCCACACGCCTCTACCTCTCTTATCCCCTCCTCATCCCACATCACGCTAGCCGCCCATCGCGTCGGATATGACGGCGAGGCACGGGTCGCTGGATGGTGGTGGCACGGGCTAAGTAGGGTGAAGGGGAATAAGACGAGTGTGTCATGGACTCGTGAGTGCGAGAAGGAGAAAAAAAAAAGAAAAGAGGAAAGATCGGGCATGCAAATCGAGGCGACTATGCATCCTCAAACCGGACTCCACATTGGTCCCAAATCACAAGCAGGTGCACAAAAAACCAACCACAAGCTCACACATCCAAGAAACAACAGATTATCCATTAATAAATCATTTAAGCAAGATCACAATCAATTACATGATTTACAATTAAAATGGATAATCAGGCCCAGATGTCACAGTATCATTATTGTCGATCATAAACAATCATTATTGTCATAAAGGTCCAATAAAAAATGTGACATCTAGGCCTGATTATCCATTTTTAATTGCAAACCATGTAATTAATTGTAATATTGTATAAATAGTTTATTAATGGATAATCTGTTGTTTCTTGGATGTGTGAGCTTGTGGTTGGTTTTCTGTGCACTTGCTTGTGATTTGGGACCAATGAGGGGTCCGATTTGAGGATGCACAGTTGTCTCGATATGCGTGTTGGTCTTTTCTTTCCTTCTTTTTCTCCTTCCTTTTTCTCTCTCTCACGAGCCCGCACCATCCCCATCTTTTCCTTTCCCTTCCCTGACCTATGCCACCAACGACGCCAGCCCGTGCCTCACCGTCTCTTCCAACGCGATGGACGGCCGGCACGACGTGCATGGAGAAGAGGATAAAGGGAGGCAGTGGCAAGCGAGGAGAGGAAAGGATGACCGAGAGAGGAGAAGAGAAGGAGGAGCGATGCGCGATCGAGGACAAGGTGGCTTGCGAAGTTTGCTGGAGGAGGAAGCTTCGCTAGGGCGCGAGGAGGCTTGCCGGAGTGTAGGAGGGTTGCCGGAAGACTGAGCCAGGTACACGACCCCTGTCTCTCCTCGTTTCACTTGTGGTTGGATTAAGTGAGAAAAATGCATGAAAATGACAAATAATGCATGTAAAATCATATAAAAATAGGGAAATTGATGAAAATGAGTTGACATGCATGAAAACATAGATATCATGCGGTTAGGATGAGAAATTTGTAAGATTAAACGAGATTTGGGATGTAAGCTACAGTAGGTTTAACTGAGTTCCTTCCCTTTGTGATTTTCGTGTGAATCACATAGTTGATGGATTGAGGAATGGTTTGAGGGATTTTGAAGTAGACTTAAGGGTTTACATCCCATGATTTAATGGCAATTTGTGATGTGTGTTTGGGAGGTCTGATTGAGGCTCCCACCTTGGGCGATTTTCGCTGCCTAGAACAGGGGAGTGCCCTGGTTGCGGGGTTGTTTTCGGTATGCCGAATTGAATTCGATATGCCGAAATCCTGACAGATTAAGCCAGGATCCCTGGTTTCGACAGACCGAAATCTTTCGGTCTACCGAGACAGGGGGTTTCGGTATACCGAATTCCAATTCGGTCTGCCGTTTTCATCCCCTGGCCCACGTGATTAAATGGGCACAAATAATAGAAATAAAAGGTTTTGAATGAATAATGAACATGTGTTAGTGGTGTTCTCCCCATGCAAATGGCATGGAGGAATATAGAACCCAAATAAGTGGATTTAGGCTTAGTTTTGGGTTTTAGACCCTATAAATGAATAAAATGGTTGATTATGTGTGGTTTTGGGCATGAGACCTAATTTATGACTTTTTTAAGCATGATTTTAAATGATTTGAGTTGGGACCCCAGTGAAGGGTCAAGTGTTGCATGGAAAACAGATTCCTACAATGAAAAAGAATGGAATTGGAAATGGTTTTGAAAGAAAAGCTTAAAGAGTTTTGAAAATGAAACACTAATAATGTATTAAGGAACCACGGGAGTTGGTGTCGACAACATGGTAGGAGTATGAGGCTCCAAGGAAACAAGTTGCCAGACACGACTGTGGTTGCCGAGCTTGAGACGGTGTAGGCTGAGCCTGAGTTGTTGTACCTAATTGTTCGGGTCACCGAGCTCGTGACGGTGTAGGCTGAGCCTAGGTTATTAAACCTAGTTGTTCGGGTCATTGACGGTGTAGGTTGAGCTTGGGTCGTAGAACCTAGTTGTTCGGGTCACCGATGGGGCGTCAAACAAAGACGTATCCCTGTGCATATATGAAAAGAAACTTAGGCTGGTTGGTCGGGGTGATGGCATCCCGCATGGGGAGTTTCACCGCAGTAGTGCAAGGAGATAGGGGAAATGATGTCCTCGCCTACTGCTTGTGTGCCTGATTACCCCTGATCAAGGTAACATCAGTAAAGAAAAGTGGAAATGTATAAGAAAAAGATTGTGATTTGAGAAATGAAAAGAAATGTGGTTTGGCTAGGATTGGACTTATGAATGATCCTAGAATTAGACATGGAAATCGGGCCGGGCCAACCAAGGCCCGCTCGGCCCAGCCCGGGTCTGGTCCAGCCCGGGCCCGGAAAAATCACTCGTGGGCCGGGCCAGGCCGGGCCAAACGGGCAGGCCCGCCCCGGCCCGCGGACTAGGCCCAGTTTGGCCCATGAAGCAGTCCGGGCCGGGCCTGGCCGGGCCGCGCACAGTGAAAAAAAAAAGAGGTGTTGCAGTCGGCCCGTGGGCCCGGCCCGGATGCGGGCCATGGGCCATGCCGAGCGCATGGCCTGTTGCGGCCGGCCCGGCCCGGTCCAGGCTCGGCCGAGCTGCCTGTTCCATGGGCCAGGCCGGCCCGGCCCAACCCAAATTCCATGTCTACCTAGAATCCTAGAAGTGAATAAAAATTAAGATTTTAACCAGTTACCAGTCAATGTTTGAGGTTTTGGTTTGAGCCCTGCGAGGCATTGTGTTTTAAGCTGGATCTGGTCAGAAATATGAGTTTTTGAAAGTGATTTTGGTTTTGAGAAGAAATCTCAACTATTGAAAAGGACATGTTTTGGAAAATGATTTCCAAATACTTTCAAAAGAAAATGTAAAATGTGTGTTTCTAAAAGAGAATATAATTTGGAATAAATTTCCAAACGTTTTGAAAAGAAAAGAAAGATGGGTTTTGAAAAGAGTTGGATTTGGGATTTAACTTCCAAGTGATTTAAATGAAAAGAAAATGGTGTTTTGAAACTATATTTTCAAACAAAAACCAACTTTGAAAATTAGAACGAAGTTTTAATGGTTTGTAGAGATTTTTTGTGGTTTTGTGTGTTTGGGGCACGTACTGGGTGACTTAGATGTCACTCATGCGTACTTGGTTTGGTTTTCAAGTGCAGATTGCGTGCAGTCGAATTCCAATGCAGGAGTTGGAACTTCTAGCCTCACATTGAGATCCTGAAGGTGAACCTTAATTGCAGTTTTTAATGTTTCTGTAATTAATATAATTTTACTTATGATACTATGATTTAGGTAATGTGCCTAAATTCGAGACGTTACAAAAAAACAACCTTTACCGGTGCTTTTGGAAGCATTATAAGTCATTTGTCTTGTGTTATGTAATGCGCAATCTACATTGCATGGATGAATTATAGCCATCTTTTTTAATATGATAGAAAAATTCTTGAAAATTCATAGATGATTTCTCAATCTTTCACTCTTTATTTGAAGAATGCCCATACCATTTGGAACTAGTTAATAATTAAAAGATGCAAAGAGAAAAACTTGACACTTGATTGAGAAAATCGCATTTCATGGTCAAATCAAGAATTGTGCTTTATCATGTATTTTCCATAAAGGACATAGAAGCATCAAAGTTGGCCTAATCTCCTTTCTAGTCCCAAGTCTCTTAAAGAAATCTAATTTTTCTTTGATCAGATTTATCAAAAACTTTAACAATATTGCTAGACCCTTAATGAACTAGTCTAAACAATGATAATACAATTTGAGAAAACCTTTGCCAAGACAATAAAAAATAAAGAAATTAGGTGGCCTCATTATTACATCTTTTTTGAAATACAAAGTGATCGAAGTTTGGTTTTCACCTTGAGAACCACCGCCTGTTTCTAAAGAGAGATAGGTACTTATTAAGCTTTGGACAGAAACGCGATAAGAAGTGGACTGCACTCAACATCTCGAGGACTTGTAAAGTAGTTAACATCTTCGTTTGAAATCTAAATCGTTCGAGAAGTATACAATATCAACTATATCTAGATACCACAGTCTACTTAAGCATAAGATAATGATCTTCTCTGTTGCATGATTTACGTAAAAATGAGTTAGAATGCCTCTATCAAAATCCTGAATGCCTAATTTATATTTATCCAAAACCTTTTCAAAGTACAAACGTATGACGCGCCTTTTGGTTCTTCTGGTGCTCATAGTGTATGAAGAAAAATTATTTCACCAAAGCTAATTAGTGGACCCTAGAATGAAATTGAAATACACCATGAGCAAAAGGAAAACACAATGAAAAGGCACTAATTCACATACCACATATTTAGTTTTTCCCAAATGCTTCCATCAGTATGAGGGGCAAAGCGTGTTTCACAAGTCTCATCACTGCAAATGCCAGTTCCAAATTATCAAATTTTGGGTTCCTCAACTTTCATTAGGAACAAGCAGTTTTTACATCAAGGGGTCCAGGTGAAGATGCAAGCCAGATATCTTACAATAATGTACTCAAATACAACTTAGCTTGCAAATTCTCACTGTATCTGCATTTTGTTGATAGATAATAATTCACTTTCTACTTCACTAGATTGGATGTGGACACTTCCAGAAATAAGATATTAAATACTCTTGCCAGCAATCTAAGAGTACACAAACCCTATTTACATGCCTTGGCAGCAAAAAGTACACAAATGACTCCCATATTCTGATAGAACATCCACTACGCCTCCATAACCACCAATGGCCGAAACCTAGAAAAAAGACAAGATCTAGCATAAGTTATCGATTCCAAAAATCTATATGAACACCCAAGGTACAAAAATAAGAAAAACAAAACTAGACACGATAATTTAATTCAATAGACACAAGAAAAGCAAAACATCAAAAGAAGTCAAGGACCAAAATAATTAGATTATATATTCTGCCCAAATCTCAAGGGTAAAATGAAATTGTTGAAAGCAGTAAGATCTACTGCATTAAGGTTCAAAGTGATAACAATGGAGCCGTCAATTATGATGAAGATATTCGACAACAATCCCTTGTCATAGGACTGACAGTGTATAGATATTTTAGATTAAATCTGTTTTATCTCATCTTAATTTAGATATGCTTCAAAAGATTTTAGTTATTATCTTAGTATTAATTTCCATCATATATGATTAGATTTTCCTTTATATATGTACTTTTGGCACTAGAATTCAGTATACTGATATTGAATAATGAGATTAACGTTTCCTGATATTGCTTCTTATCGTCTTCCTAAAACTCTTGATCCCTCCCCTTCCCTACCACCTACACCCACACAGCTAAACTTCTTTTAGTTGGTCTATATCACAGTACATCCGAATACGATGTGGGCGTTGTGAATAATAAGCACAATTATGCAAGCACACTCCATTTTACTAAGTATAGTCTTGCTTATTGACCTTTTGGAAAATAAATGAGATAACTAATACATCAACAAACATGCTTTTATCCCACTATGTATGATTGGCCACCTGAATCCTTTCCTTCCATTTGTTTTCACCTAAGGTTGTTTCCTTTGTTAGATTATATATATTTAAGTCCTTATTCACTATTTCTAACCTTGTAATTCTTATTTCTTTTACCCCTTCTACCCCCATCTATATATGAACTTGTTCCCCTTTCTTACAGGTGCATTCAAAGGTCATCCCCTCTGACTAAAATAAAAGCCACAATTCAAAGGCTAAGATGGTTCTTATTTTATTCTGAATTGTTGTTTCCCCCACTCTTTCACAAATTGATTCATTTCTTAATTTATCTCATAAGGTCTTTCCACTGATCCATCAATATCCTAATTTCCATTGCACTTATTGAACATGCCTTTTTTAATGTGAGGTCACTTATGATAAAATGAAAATTATGTAAACACAAATGCAAAATTATGCAAACCCCAGTTTCATTTTGCCTAAGAAGTGAGTACATTTGTCCACAGTATCAACAGGAAAATGCATATGGCTATATGGATGTTAATATGAGTTTGACTTGTCAAGTCACAAAAACTAGTGTATTTGCCGGCCATCCTTTTTTTTTTGTTTTCTTAATACAAATGTAAAGATGCAGACAACATTTTCCAGGCTAAACATAACTTTCTTAGTGCAAAGCATATTCAGTACTACCCTAGAAAATGACACAAAATGGACAACTAGAGAATACCCCAGATGGATGATGCGAAATTGAGAATGCAGACTGAGGGGCACACTGTATCTGAGAGAGAACACTCCCATTGATGCTGAAACGTGTTAGCACAGGTTCAGCACCTACAGCAAGGATCTGCATGTGTAAGATGAATTTTAGTCAATTATGCTTCAGCAAAAAAATTTGAGCAGTAAAAGTGATCATATATTGATTAAAATTGGCAAGAAAAATATAGGAAAAACAAAGAACAGGGAGTGTCTATCAAGACGATAAAAACTCGGCAAACAGAGAAAAGAGCTCCAACATGGAGCTAAAAGAAAACTAGAAACAAAAAGGACCCCCAGCTGACTACATCATAAGGCCACCAAAACCTCCAACCAAGCAGCAACTGCAGCATAAGACAAGACATCACAATTAGGGGTGGCAATTCGGGTTGTCAGAGTTAGGTTTGTCTTAGTAGAGGTTGTATTCATGTTGAACTTATTTTTTACGTAATTTACCATAAATTGACATGAATAATATCATTAATCAACAAAATGGATGCCTTTTAACATTTAGAAAACTAATTTACACAAAAACAATATGATTCTATGTTTATATATTCATTTAAAACATCAAACCTGTCTGAATCGGGTCAAACTTGTTCGATTCAAGTCAAAGACAAGTTAATGGGTCATAACTGTGTCAAGTAAAGTTATGTTCATTAGTAATAACTAGTTAAAAAATATTAAATAATATTACAATATTTAATCAACTTGAGAAATCAGGTTGTGTCGAGTTGGGTTGGCAGGTCGAATTAGAAATTGCCACCCCTAGTCATGAGCAAGAGCTGAAGAAGACCATTCAATAACAGTACCAAACACTTTATCCTTCCATTTCTGATGATAACTGCTAACCCCATGAAAAATCCTTATGTTTCTCTACAGCCATCTCATCCACCATATTGCATGTGGAAGAATAAACCACACCATTTTCTTCCACCCCCCTAAAATACCCTAGGATTCCCAAAGCTCCCAAAAGATCTTGAGATCACAGATTTTGACAATCCATGCTAGCTAAGTTTGACCACCACCTTTTAATATCCATGCAACCAAAGAAAAGATAACTCCAGACCACTTCAACTTTCATACAAAAGAACACCTGCTAGCCATCTGAAAGCCAGGCCTCTTCAAAGCTACCTCTGTGAGAATGCCAACATGTAGTACTTACCATTCAAAAAATGGACTTTGGATGGAATATTCGCAAAACCTTACCAACAACTCCTTTAACCCCACACTACAAGATTTCCACAGCCTCCAGAATACCTCTCCAAACACTACTTATTCACATTATCATCACAAGAGAAACGGAAGATGCCTCTGTACCATTTGTGAATAATAATTTGTTGCCATAAAGACTAGCCAAGCTCACCACCCTCCATCAACCGCCATAATCATTTCCCTAAAAGTGCCAAATTGAAAGGGGAAAAATCTTGAATACCAAGGCCTCCTTTAGTTGGTTTGCACCTTTTTTTTTCCCAAGCAATCATGTGAAAACAAGACAAAGTCCCTTTTTTACCCTTTCTCCAAAGAAATTGTTTGATGATGCTTTCAAGGCTATTCGCCAGAGACGTTGGAATTCTGTAAATGGAGAGGAAATGGATAGGCAAGTTTGAAAACACCAAAGAAATCAAAGTAAGCTTGCCACTCATTGATAAAAATCCACCCAGAAATTTGTCTCCTAAATGGACAAATCTGTCAACTGCACGTCCCTAATCCCTTTTTTTTGATACTGTCACCATTCAAAGGCAAACCCAGATATCTGAAAGGAAACAAATCAACTTTGCATCCCAAAAAAGAACCTCCTCAGAAACAAGAGCTTCATCACAACAGCCACTCGACAGAGTGGACTTGTCACTTCTAGACTTGAAATCATACCAAATAAGCCAAGGATGAAGGTTAAGTTTAGCACTTGTTGATGAGAAGCATCAGAGAAGATAGTGTCATTAGCATATCAAAGAAAAGGTATCTGTTTCATTCCCTTGCTTGGACAAAAACCCTAAATCTTCCCTACCTCATCTGCTTTCACACACATTCATCCGAACACTTCGGTCACTAAAGAAAAGAACAAAGGAGATAAAGAATCCCCTTGCCACAAACCACGTCTACAACCAAAGAAACCCTTTGGAGATCTATTAGTAAGTATAGAAAACTTAGTAGAATTGACATAGTAACCAATCCAATTCCTCCATTTGCGACCAAAGCCCATACACCTCATAACTTCATCTAAACAGGCCCAGTGGACACTATCATATGCTTTCTCCATATCCAGCTTCCAAACAAAACCCAAGGTGCGTTGACGCTTTATTGATTCTATGCATTCATGAGCCACAAGGAAACCATCAAGGATTTGTCTCCCTTTGACGAAAGCATATTGGAAATCATCAATAAGAACTGTCAATAGTGGTTTCAATCTTTCAGCAAATCATTTAGCAATAATTTTAAAAACACCATTTAACAAGCTAATTAGACGAAAATCTCCAATATCCACTGACCCTCCTTTTGGCAATTAAGATAATAAAAGTAGAATTAGCAAGCCCAATGTCACCCCCATCATCATGAAATTTTCTTATCATATCCTAATCTCGTACTTAAACAAATCCAAATATTTTCAGAAAACAATGATTGGAAAGCAATCTAGTCCAAGAGCCTTGTCTCCAGCCATCATAAAGTCATCTCTTTTCACTTCCATCTTCAGAAAATTCTACCTCCAACAAGAGTGCATCATTACAACTAAATTGATTAAAACCCAAACCATCAAGGAACAAAAACAATTACATTTTGAACCAAAGGTGCTCCTTAAAAAACTCTCCACACCGCATCCGATCTCTTCTTTGTCAGTTTTGGTAACACCATTGATGATCATCAGTCCCAACAAATGAGCTCTTCTTGCATTTGCCACTGAGTGATAAAACTCTGTATTTTTATCTCCCACTTTCAGCCATAAAGCTCTAGATCTTTGTCTCCAAGCAATTTTCTTGTCCAATTCAGTGATTTTTAATAGAAATAGCTTGGAGGCAGCACCAACTTGACCCATTTCCTCATAAGTCCAAATTTTAATCTTATTCTTAACAAATTTTAGCTTGTAACAAAAGCTTTCATGGCACTCCAATCTTATTCTTAACAAATTTTAGCTTGTAACAAAAGCTTTCATGGCACTCCAATCTTATTCTTAACAAATTTTAGCTTGTAACAAAAGCTTCAGTGAACCAATACTATGCAAATATCAAGAAGGAAAAATGATCATTTTCATTGATTTGCATTTTCTAATACCTTCCTCACAGTATGGTTTTACATTCTGTATACGTAGAATAAGACTCACCGTTCATTATATGTATTATCTTATTTTTTTAATATATAACAGTTGCAGACATGTTCAGTGCCTCTCCAGACAATTCAATTTCTATTCAAGACCACCATATGTGTAGCTTGTGTTTATCATGCTAATAAGAAAATATATTGCAACATAGGAAATGGCAAACATGTAAACATGAAATAAGCTATTAAGGGTGTGTTTGGTTGCACATCTAGAAGAAGCAGATTTTTGATTTCATTTCTAAAAGCTGACTTCTACTAGAATGTGTAGAAGCTTGTTTAACTAAAACAGGAATATGTAAATTCTAGGCTTCAACATTAATGTCAATAGTCTAAGTTACCTTCTTTGACATTAATTTCAACAAAAGGTAATACATCATTCTCTCATATATGCACTAATGTACATGGTATTATAATAAATAAAAAAACTCAACATTATAAGAAGAATCACTAATTAAAGCAATTGAGGCAATAGTTGCTGCCCAAGAGAAGCTGGATTTGTGAGTACGGAAAAAGAAATAGGATTTTGTTGTAGATCAGTGGTAAGTTTGTAAATTATAATGGTAAAATAAAATAAATACATGAATATTACAAGAACAATATAGAAAGAGAAAATTAAAATCCACAACTTTTGGTAGAAGCAATCCAAGACTAACTTCTATAGAATATATATTTAATGCATATTTTCATGCAGTCTACCAAAAGCTACATTCCAATACCCTGTTTGGAATAGCTTCTAAGTACTTTGAACTTCTTCTAGAATCTACACTCTAGAATCTGGCCAAAAGCTAAACCAAACGCACCCTAAGCTTAAATAAATGAAGGTAAGAAGAAAGATTTTAGCTATAAGTAACTGAAATTTAAATAAACTTGGTAAAGAAATTTTATTTTTAGTGTATACCTGATTCCCATCAAACAATACATCTTGCACAGGCACACGAGTGTCTACATTCCAGATACACTCACAAGATGGAAGACTCCAAACTGATAAAGTTTCCCCAGTGCCGCAGACCTGGAAGAAAGATGTGAAAGCACAAGTAAATATTTTTTATAATATAAATTAATAAATCCAAGTGGCACAATGTCCTCATGGAATCGTAAAAACTTAACACTGGCACATTAAAATGTAAATCTTGATACTGTTCACGCAATACAAACGTTACATGATTCTCACATTCAAAAGAAGAAATGAACAGAATAAAGCACCTCATCTTGCAAGTGAATAGTAACTAACTTCACTGACAGCTTAGCACATAAAAGATAAGTGGTCACCATAGAATCAACTTCGACACATGTCCGGCGAAATTAAATTAAGGACACAATATCTTATGGTATATCATGATTTACTAAGTATCAGGGAAAATGTCAATGCATCAGTGGTATTGATGCATGTCGGTGGAATCCACGTATTTTTTACATTGTGCTCATTACGTGTCGGCCAACATGCCTTTTCAAGGCACCAACACGCACGACATGGGTTTAAATGTGCTAATTTCCTTCTTGCTGCTCCACCTACGCCCAGCCAACCATCTCCTGCACCCTTGAAAGTCCTCTCCTCTCCTCTCTTCCTCTCCTCAAGGTTCTTCAAGTTCTCCAACCATCTCCTACACCCTTGCAAGTCCCTTTCTCTTCTCCAACCATGTCCAAGTTCAAAGTCTTTTGCCTTCCCTTTTACTAATGTACCCAATGTAGTTCTATTTGCTAGATCTTAGGTTTTTACATGCAATTTCATGTTTTTTTTTTTTAAGTTCACATGTAGATCTTAGGTATAAACCTAGATCTTAGTTAAATCTAACATAATATTACATAGGTCTAAGATTTTTTCAAGTTTATTTTATTATTTTGAATCTTGATAAATAATTATATAAATTTCTTATATAATATATAGATCTAACCTAATAATCGTATTTTTGCATAGATCTAAGGATTTTATATGGATCTAAAGAATTTTTATGTTTATTTTGTAAGCAATTAAAAAAATCAGGATTTAACCTAATAATATTTCATGTTTATTACATAGATGATAGATATAACCTAATAATACATATATCTAACCTAATAATTGTATATAATCATTAATTTTTTATATTTTTTAAAAAATTCAGAATATTTCATAACTAATTAAAAATCAAGAAAAAAATTTAAAAAAATCAGGAATTATTGTAAAAAAATACTAAAACATGTAGAAAATAAGGAAATATTTGAATATATTATTTCATTAAATTAATGACAATTATCTTTTAATTTCAACCTTTATAATGTCAAATCCCTCGGGATCTAAAACTAGTGGAGATTTTAGTAATGTAAGGGTAGTTAAACCAGAAGATCTAGGTTGGTTGCATGTATATTCTATTAACAATGATAGACAAAAAACACAATACAAATACTGTGACAAACAACTGAAGAATAAAGGAATAACAAGATTAAAGTAATACCTTGTTGGCGAATACAGTAATGTAGTTAATTGTAAATCGTGTTCATCTATAGTTTCTACTCAAATGAGAAAACTATTAAAAGACACTAAGCAAAGAAAAATGATAAGAAGAAAAAAGAAAAAAGATTCAACAAGTCTCTTTAATGAAGATATTTCTGATACTATTCTCATATCAAATAATGATATGATTTATCCAACAGACTATGACACTTTAGAAGATAGAGAAATGCACAGAAAATTAGTAATGAAGTCTAAAAATGAAGAATGACAGAGAATATAAATTAAAAGATTTCATATATCGAGGAGTACTTAAACTGACAAGAGAAGTGAAAGTGGTAGTTGCAGTGGCATTATACAAAAACATAAAGATAAAGACATTGTTGGAATATTCAGAACATATAATCAAAGAAACGACAATCCAGATGTTGCTATTATTAGAAAAGAAATATTAAAGTAGAAGACGATTAAAGTAGTGTTTGAAAATGCCAGGACAAAGTTAATGAAGTTGTAGCAAAATATATTCTTCAATGTTATCTCTATAAAAACAACAAATGAACCGATCTACAGCATATACTTGATGTTGCAGCAAAAGAAAGTAAGGAAGTAAAGACACCAACTGAACATGAAATCATGAACAAGTACCTTAAAGTAGAAAAAGGAGAATTAGAAACGTACATTAATGACTTAAAACGATAATGACAAACTTATAAGGTGACTGTTACGTGTGATAGTTAGACAACTATCATAAAAAAATAGATTATCAACTTCATGGTTTACTGTAATGATTGTACAATTTTCTTAAAATCAATTGACGCTTCTGATGTTATCAAATATTACAAATACATATACAAGTAAATGAAAAAAGGTATTACACAAATAAGAGTAACAAATGTGTTGTAGATTGTAACTGATAATGAAAGTTATTTTAAAAATGTCAGTTCCAAGATTATGAAAAATATGACAAATATTGGATACCATGTGCAGCATACTGTATTGATTTAATATTTAAGGACTTCAAGAAAACGAAATTGGTCGAGAAGGCAATAAGAGATGTAAACGTTATAGCAAATTTCATTTACAACTACTTATTTTTACTAATTTTAATGAACTTACCTGAGTGTTACTGTGGTAATTTGACTTGTCTAGGAGCCATCCGATTTGCAATAAATTATATTACTCTCTAAAGTATAATTGATCGAAGAAATAGACTGAAGTATATGTTCAATTCACTACAATAGTACAAATACCACGAGAATGGAAATAATTCAATTGATAAGAAAGTAAATTTAATTATAAATAATGTACATTTTTAGAATGATTGTAATTTTATAAAACCAGATTCGAAGGTTCTTCAGTTAGTGGATTGTAATAAGAAGTATGATTTCTTATATGAGACTATGAGATTAATGAAAGATGTTGTGGTTGATGTAGCACAAAAATAGGCTTGTAAATGGAAAGGGTATTTACCCACAAATCGCCCCGATCAACTCTGTTTTATAAGGGTAAGGGTTAACATTTTTTCAACCCATTACCTGTTTATCTGTCACCTGCTTTACCCACAGTCTCATACGATACAGGTAAGGGCCCTAATCTACCCATCACCCATTTACCCATTATATAAGGATTATTATAGTAATTTTACATTAACTATATAAATATAAAATATAATATATATATATATATATATACCTTCATTATAGAAATTCTAAATCCTATTAATATAATTTTACATTATATATATATATAGTTACATTATATAAAATCCTAAACGACTAAACCTTAAGTCCTCTTCTCGACTTCTCCTGTTCTGAGTTCTCCAGTCGGCACTTGGCAGTCATCCTCCACCTCCTGTCCTCAGCCTCCTCCTTCTCCAGGCTTCAGTCCTCCTCGTTTTTCTTTTTAGTCATCCAGCAGTCTCTAAACACTCCAAGCTCCGACTCTCTCCCGATCGCTCTCCTCCAGTCCTCCTCGATCGACGATCACTCAGTTGGCGGTGACTCTCCTCCTCGATCGACGATCACTCCCCTCCTCAGGCTCCCCATCCGATGGTCCCTAAACACTCTAGGCTCCGACTTTCTCCCGATCGTTGTCCTCCAGGCTCCAATCCTCGATCCAGCTCTCTCTGGATCGCTCTCCTCCAGACTCCAGTCCTCGATCACTCTCCTCCCGAATCTGGTGCCCGGTGGCTCTCTAGTCTCCTCTCCTCAGGCAGTCATGCTCCCCTTCCGATTTGTTTCTATTTGTTCTTGTTTTAATGTTTTCAGAGTGACTCTGTGTGAGAAAGACGTCAATAGCAAATTAGCTTCCGGTATTAGCAATTTAGCAGGCAGTCATATATGAAAGTGGAATATTTCCAATATTAGCAATTTAGCAGGCAGTCATTTAACTAGCAGGCAATTTAAGGTTGAAGTATTACAAAAGAATCTTTAAGAAAATACTACAAAAAAGGTAGAGATTGAATCCTCGTTTCATAAGAGAAATAAATTAACCAAAGAAATAAATTACAATAATTTAAGAGAGAAGCACATGTCCATAAGTGGAGAACAAAATCTATACTCAAATGTGAGAAAAATAACATTGAGAATCCAATTAATAAACTATTACTAGTGGAATTCAAATCATGGTCTCCTCCATATACTTGATACAATTAATGCAACTAATTGAGTTATAAGTTCATTTACAATTACATCAATAATTTAGACTTTAAAAATATATGTTTCATAAATCATTACCATTAGGAAAATTCTACAGTACCTGTGATATTATCACACAAATTGTAACTAATTAAATATTGCTAATTATAATTGTTTATTTACAGCTACAAATCTCATCATTTATATGTTTGAATGAATGATTAAATCTTACAGAATATTTTACTTCTTATTTTTATATACTTTGTTTGTGTTTCCTTAATTTTCTCCTTTGGATTGTAGAACTCAAATCAGTTTTAGTTCGTATTTATTAAAAAAATGATAAAATTGAAGAAATATATGTATATATGAATGACGTTTTCATTATTTATAAATGCATGATATAAATCTTCTTGAACAGTAAACTTTACTTGAACTTTTCTCATGCTTATGCTATATTTGTCATGGAACATTCTGTATTTATATTATAATTTTGAAGTGAT
>JAMKQA010001193.1:0-10614 GCA_024699735.1 Posidonia australis
GAATCTCCTCCGGACTTAAAGGGGATTCAAGAAAATGGGGCAGAGAGCTGTTCCTAGAGGCCAGGAATCAGCAGCACAGGACTCCTTCGGACTTAAAGAAGTCGGATAGAGCTCGAATTTCTTTCGAACTTAAAGGAGATTTAAGAAAATGGAATAAAGTGCTAAGAGCTGTTCCTAGAGGTCAGGAATGAGCGGCAAAAGACTCCTCTAGACTAAAAGGAGCCGGACAAAATTCGAATCTCCTCCGGACTTAATGGGGATTCAAGAAAAAGGGGCAGAGAGCTGTTCCTAGAGGCCAGGAATCAGCAGCACAGTACTCCTCCGGACTTAAAGGAGTCGGATAGAACTCGAATCTCCTTCAGACTTAAAGGGGATACAAGAAAAAAGAATCAAGAGCTAAGAGCTATTCCTGGAGGCTAGGAATCAGCGACACAGGACTCCTCTGGACTTAAAGGAGTCAGACAAAATTCAAATCTCCTCCGAACTTAAAAGGGACACGAGTAAAAGGGGCAAAGAGCTATATACTAATGCTGGAAGCTAGGAATCATCAGCACAGGACTCCTCCGGACTTAAAAGAGTCGGACTGAACTCGAATAACCTCCGGACTTATATGGGATTCAAGAAAAAGGAATAAGGAGCTAAGAGCTGTTCCTGGAGGCCAGGAAGCAGCGGCACAGGACTCCTCTGGACTTAAAGGAGTCGGACATAACTCGAATCTCCTCTTGACTTAAAGGGGATTCAAGAAAATGGAATAAAGAGCTAAAAGCTATTCCTGGAGGTTAGGAATGAGCGGCACAGGACTCCTCTGGACTAAAAGGAGCCAAAAAAAAAATTCAAATCTCCTCTGGACTTAAAGGAGATTAAAGAAAATGGGGCTGAGGGCTGTTCATGGAGGCCCGGAATCAGTAGCACAGGAATCCTTTGGACTTAAAAGAGTAGGACAGAACTTGAATTTCTTCCGAACATAAAGGGGATTCAAGAAAAAGGAAAAAATTGCTAAGAGCGGTTCCTTGAGGCCAGGAATCAGCAGCACGGGACTCCTTCGGACTTAAAGGAGTCAGATAGAGCTCGAATTTCTTTCGAACTTAAAGGAGATTTAAGAAAATGGAATAAAGTGCTAAGAGTTGTTCCTAGAGGTCAGGAATGAGCGGCAAAGGACTCCTCTAGACTAAATGGAGCCGGACAAAATTCGAATCTCCTCCGGACTTAAAGGGGATTCAAGAAAAAGGGGCAGAGAGCTGTTCCTATAGGCCAGGAATCAGCAGCACAGTACTCCTCCGGACTTAAAGGATTCGGATAGAACTCGAATCTCCTTCAGACTTAATGGGGATACAAGAAAAAAGAATCAAGAGCTAAGAGCTATTCCTAGAGGCTAGGAATCAGCGACACAAGACTCCTCTAGACTTAAAGGAGTCAGACAAAATTCAAATCTCCTCCGAACTTAAAGGGGACACGATAAAAAGGGGCAAAGAGCTAAGTATGGTTCCTAGAAGCCAGGAATTAGCAGTGTAGGACTCCTCCAGACTTAACGGATTCGGACAGAACTCGAATCTCCTCTGGACTCAAAAGGGATTCAAGAAAAATGGAATAAAGAGCTAAGAGCTGTTCCTGGAGGTCAGGAATGAGCGGCAAAGGACTCCTCTAGACTAAAAGGAGCTGGACAAAACTCGAATCTCCTCCGGACTTAAAGGGGATTCAAGAAAATGGTGCAGAGAGCTGTTCCTAGAGGCCAGGAATCATCAGCACCGGACTCCTGCAGACTTAAAGGAGTCGCACTAAACTCGAATAACCTCCGGACTTAAAGGGGATTCATGAAAAAGGAATAAGGAGCTAAGAGCTGTTCCAGGAGGCCAGGAAGCAGCGACACAGGACTCCGCTGGACTTAAAGGAGTCGGACATAACTCGAATCTCCTCCTGACTTAAAGGGGATTCAAGAAAATGGAATAAAGAGCTAAAAGCTGTTCCTGGAGGTCAGGAATGAGCGGCACAGGACTCCTCTAGACTAAAAGGAGCCAGAAAAAAATTCAAATCTCCTCTGGACTTAAAGGGGATTCAAGAAAATGGGGCTGAGAGCTGTTCATGGAGGCCAGGGATCAGCAGCACAGGAATCCTTTGGACTTAAAAGAGTTGGACAGAACTTGAATTTCTTCCGAACATAAAGGGGATTCAAGAAAAAGGAAAAAATTGCTAAGAGCGGTTCCTTGAGGCCAGGAATCAGCAGCACGGGACTCCTCCAGACTTAAAGGAGTCGGACAGAACTCGAATCACCTTCGGGCAAAAAGGAGATACGAGAAAAAGGGGCAAAGAGCTAAGTGCTATTCTGAGAGGCCTGGAATCAGTAGCACAGGACTCCTCCATAATTAAAGGAGTGGGACAGAACTCTAATCTCCTCCAGACTTAATGGGGATTCAAGAAAAAGGGGCAGAGAGCTGTTCCTGGAAGCCAGGAATCAGTAGCACAGTACTCCTCCGGACTTAAAGGAGTCGGATAAAAACTCAAATCCCCTCCAGACTTAACGGGGATTCAAGAAAAAGGAATAAAGAGCAAAGAGCTCTTCCAAGAGGCCAGGAATCAGCGGCACAGGACTCCTCCAGACTTAAAGGAGTCGGACAAAATTCAAATCTCCTCCGAAATTAAAGGGGACACGATAAAAAGTGGCAAAGAGCTAAGTATGGTTCCTAGAAGCCAGGAATCAGCAGCGTAGGACTCCTCCGGACTTAACGGATTCGGACAGAACTCGAATCTCCTCCGGACTCAAAAGGGATTCAAGAAAAAAGGAATAAAGAGCTAAGAGCTGTTCCTGGAGGTCAGGAATGAGCGGCAAAGGACTCCTCTGGACTAAAAGGAGCTGGACAAAACTCGAATCTCCTCCGGACTTAAAGGGGATTCAAGAAAATGGTGCAGAGAGCTGTTCCTAGAGGCCAGGAATCAGCAGCACAGGACTCCTTCAGACTTATTGGAGTCGGACAGAACTCGAATTTCTTCCGAACTTAAAGGGGATTTAAGAAAAAGGAAAAAAGAGCTAAGAGCTGTTCCTAGAGGCCAGGAATCAGCTGCACAAGACTCCTCCATAATTAAAGGATTGGGACAGAACTCGAATCACCTCCGGACTTAAAGGGAATTCAAGAAAAAGGGGCAGGGAGTGGTTCCTGGAGGCCAGGAATCAGTAGCACAGTACTTCTCCGGACATAAAGGAGTCGGATAGGACACGAATCTCCTCCAGACTTAAAGGGGATTCAAGAAAATGGAATGAAGAATTAAAAGATGTTCCTAGAGGTCAGGAATGAGCAGCATGGGACTCCCTTGGACTAAAAGGAGCTAGACAAAATTCAAATCTCCTTCGGACTTAATGGGGATTCAAGGAAATGGGGCAGAGAGCTGTTCTTGGAGGAAAGGAATCAGCAGCACAAGACTCCTACGGACTTAAAGGAGTTGGACAAAACTTGAATTTCTTCCGAACTTAAAGGGGATTCAATAAAAAGGAATAAAGAGCTAAGAGCTGTTCTTAGAGGCCAGGAATCAGCGGCCCAGGACTCCTTCGGACTTAAAGGAGTCAGACAGAACTTGATTCTCCTTCGGGCAAAAAGGAGATACGAGAAAAAGGGACAAAGAGCTAAGTGTTATTCCTAGTGGCCTGAGAATCAGCAGCACATGACTCCTCCATAGTTAACAGAGTGGGATAGAACTCGAATTTCCTCCGAACTTAAAGGGGATTCAAGAAAAAGGAATAAATAACTAAAAGCTGTTCCTGGAGGCCAGGAATCAGCGGCACAGGACTCCTCCGGACATGAAGGAGTCGGACTAAATTCTAATCTCCTCCAAACTTAAAGGGGACACGATAAAATGGGGCAAAGAGCTAAGTACGGTTCTTGGAAGCCAGGAATCAGTAGCACAGGACACCTCCGGACTTATGGGAGTCGGACAGAATTCGAATCTCATCCGGACTTAATGGGGATTCAAAAAAATGGAATAAAGAGCTAAGAGCTGTTCCTCGAGGTCAGGAATGAGCGGCACAGGACTCCTCTCGACTAAAAAGAGCCGGACATAATTCGAATCTCCTCCGGACTTAAAGGGGATTCTAGAAAATGGGACAGAGAGTTGTTCCTAGAGGCCAGGAATCAGCAGCACAGGACTCCTTCGGACTTAAAGGAGTCGGATAGAGCTCGAATTTCTTTTGAACTTAAAGAAGATTTAAGAAAATGGAATAAAGTGCTAAAAGCTGTTCCTAGAGGTCAGGAATGAGCGGCAAAGGACTCCTCTAGACTAAAATGAGCCGGACAAAATTCGAATCTCCTCCGGACTTAAAGGGGATTCAAGAAAAAGGGGCAGAGAGCTGTTCCTAGAGGCCAGGAATCAGCAGCACAGTACTCCTCCGGACTTAAAGGAGTCGGATAGAACTCGAATCTCCTTCAGACTTAAAGGGGATACAAGAAAAAAGAATCAAGAGCTAAGAGCTATTCCTGAAGGCAAGGAATCAGCGACACAGGACTCCTCTGGACTTAAAGGAGTCAGACAAAATTCAAATCTCCTCCGAACTTAAAAGGGACACGAGTAAAAGGGGCAAAGAGCTATATACTAATGCTGGAAGCTAGGAATCATCAGTACAAGACTCCTCCGGACTTAAAAGAGTCGGACTGAACTCGAATAACCTCCGAACTTATATGGGATTCAAGAAAAAGGAATAAGGAGCTAAGAGCTGTTCCTAGAGGCCAGGAAGCAGCGGCACCGGACTCCTCTGGACTTAAAGGAGTCGGACATAACTCGAATCTCCTCTTGACTTAAAGGGGATTCAAGAAAATGGAATAATGAGCTAAAAGCTATTCCTGGAGGTTAGGAATGAGCGGCACAGGACTCCTCTGGACTAAAAGGAGCCAGAAAAAAAATTCAAATCTCCTCTGGACTTAAAGGAGATTCAAGAAAATGGGGCTGAGGGCTGTTCATGGAGGCCCGGAATCAGCAGCACAGGAATCCTTTGGACTTAAAAGAGTAGGACAGAACTTGAATTTCTTTCGAACATAAAGGGGATTCAAGAAAAGGGAAAAAATTGCTAAGAGCGGTTCCTTGAGGCCAGGAATCAGCAGCACGGGACTCCTCCGGACTTAAAGGAGTCGGACAGAACTCGAATCACCTTCGGGCAAAAAGGAGATTCGAGCAAAAGGGGCAAAGAGCTAAGTGCTATTATTGGAGGCCTGGAATCAGCAGCACAGGACTCCTCCATAATTATAGGAGTGGGACAGAACTCTAATCTCCTCTGGACTTAATGGGGATTCAAGAAAAAGGGGCAGAGAGCTGTTCCTGGAAGCCAGGAATCAGAAGCACAGTACTCCTCCGGACTTAAAGGAGTCGGATAAAAACTCAAATCCCCTCCAGACTTAACGGGGATTCAAGAAAAAGGAATAAAGAGCAAAGAGCTCTTCCTAGAGGCTAGGAATCAGCGGCACAAGACTCCTCCAGACTTAAAGGAGTCGGACAAAATTCAAATCTCCTCCGAACTTAAAGGGGACACGATAAAAAGGGGCAAAGAGCTAAGTACGGTTCCTGGAAGCCAGGAATTAGCAGCGTAGGACTCCTCCGGACTTAACGGATTCGGACAGAACTCGAATCTCCTCCGGACTCAAAAGGGATTCAAGAAAAAAGGAATAAAGAGCTAAGAGCTGTTCCTGGAGGTCAGGAATGAGCGGCAAAGGACTCCTCTGGACTAAAAGGAGCTGGACAAAACTCGAATCTCCTCTGGACTTAAAGGGGGTTCAAGAAAATGGGGCAGAGAGCTGTTCCTAGAGGCCAGGAATCAGCAGCACAGGACTCCTTCGGACTTATTGGAGTTGGACAGAACTCGAATTTCTTACAAACTTGAAGGGGATTTAAGATAAAGGAAAAAAGAGCTAAGAGCTGTTCCTGGAGGCCAGGAATCAGCTGCACAAGACTCCTCCATAATTAAAGGATTGGGACAGAACTCGAATCACCTCCGGACTTAAAGGGAATTCAAGAAAAAGGGGCAGGGAGTTGTTCCTGGAGGTCAGGAATCAACAGCACAGTACTCCTCAGGACATAAAGGAGTCGATTAGATCTCGAATCTCCTCCAGACGTAAAGGGGATTCAAGAAAAAGGAATCAAGAGCTAAGAGCTCTTCCTGGAGGCCGAGAATCAGGGGCACAGGACTCCACCGGAATTAAAGGAGTCAGAAAAAATTCAAATCTCCTCTGAACTTAAAGGGGACACGAGAAAAAGGGGCAAAGAGCTAAGTACTATTCCTGGAAACCAGGAATCAGCAGCACAGGACTCCTCTGGTCTTTAATGTGTTGGACAGAACTCGAATAACCTCTGGACTTAAAAGGGATTCAAGAAAAAGGAATAAAGAGCTAAGAGCTGTTCCTGGAGGCTAGGAATCAGCGGCACAGGACTCCGCTGGATTAAACGAAGTTAGACAGAATGCGAATCTCCTCCGGACTTAAAGGGGATTCAAGAAAAAGGAATGAAGAATTAAAAGTTGTTCCTAGAGGTCAGGAATGGGCGGCATAGGACTCCTCTGGACTAAAAGGAGCCAGACAAAATTCAAATCTCCTTCGGACTTAAAGGGGATTCAAGTAAATGGGGCAGAGAGTTGTTCCTGGAGGCTAGGAATCAGCAGCACAAGACTCCTTCGGACTTAAAGGAGTTGGACAGAACTTGAATTTCTTCCGAACTTAAAGGGGATTCAATAAAAAGGAATAAAGAGCTAAGAGCTGTTCTTAGAGGCCAGGAATCAGCGGCCCAGGACTCCTTCGGACTTAAAGGAGTCGGACAGAACTCGATTCTCCTTCGGGCAAAAAGGAGATACGAGAAAAAGGGGCAAAAAGCTAAGTGCTATTCCTAGTGGCCTGGAATCAGCAGCACATGACTCCTCCATAGTTAACGAAGTGGGACAGAACTTGAATCTCCTTCGCACTTAAATGGGATTCAAGAAAAAGGGGCAGAGAGCTGTTCCTGGAAGCCAGGAATTAGCAGCACAGTACTCTTCTGGACTTAAAGGAGTCGGATAGAACTCGAATCTCCTCCGGACTTAAAGGGGATTCAAGAAAAAGGAATAAATAACTAAAAGCTGTTCCTGGAGGCCAGGAATCAGCGGCACAGGACTCCTCCGGACATGAAGGAGTCGGACTAAATTCTAATCTCCTCCAAACTTAAAGGGGACATGATAAAATGGGGCAAAGAGCTAAGTACGGTTCTTGGAAGCCAGGATTCAGTAGCACAGGACACCTCCGGACTTAAAGGAGTCGGACAGAATTCGAATCTCATCCGGACTTAATGGGGATTCAAAAAAATGGAATAAAGAGCTAAGAGCTGTTCCTGGATGTCAGGAATGAGCGGCACAGGACTCCTCTCGACTAAAAAGAGCCGGACATAATTCGAATCTCCTCCGGACTTAAAGGGGATTCAAGAAAATGGGGCAGAGAGCTGTTCCTAGAGGCCAGGAATCAGCAGCACAGGACTCCTTCGGACTTAAAGGAGTCGGATAGAGCTCGAATTTCTTTCGAACTTAAAGGAGATTTAAGAAAATGGAATAAAGTGCTAAGAGCTGTTCCTAGAGGTCAGGAATGAGCGGCAAAGGACTCCTCTAGACTAAAAGGAGCCGGACAAAATTCGAATCTCCTCCGGACTTAAAGGGGATTCAAGAAAAAGGGGCAGAGAGCTGTTCCTAGAGGCCAGGAATCAGCAGCACAGTACTCCTCCGGACTTAAAGGAGTCGGATAGAACTCGAATCTCCTTCAGACTTAAAGGGGTTACAAGAAAAAAGAATCAAGAGCTAAGAGCTATTCCTGGAGGCTAGGAATTAGCGACACAGGACACCTCTGGACTTAAAGGAGTCAGAAAAAATTCAAATCTCCTCCGAACTTAAAAGGGATACGAGAAAAAGAGGCAAAGAGCTAAGTACTAATCCTGGAAGCCAGGAATCATCAGCACAGGACTCCTCCGGACTTAAAGGAGTCGGACTGAACTCGAATAACCTCCGGAATTAAAGGGGATTCAAGAAAAAGGAATAAGGAGCTAAGAGCTATTCCTGGAGGCCAGGATGCAGCGGCACAGGACTTCTCTGGACTTAAAGGAGTCGGACATAACTCGAATCTCCTCCTGACTTAAAGGGGATTCAAGAAAATGGTATAAAGAGCTAAAAGCTGTTCCTGGAGGTCAGGAATGAGCGGGACAGGACTCCTCTCGACTAAAAGGAGCCAAAAAAAAAAATCAAATCTCCTCTGGACTTAAAGGGGATTCAAGAAAATGGGGCTGAGGGCTGTTCATGGAGGCCAGGAATCTGCAACACAGGAATCCTTTGGACTTAAAAGAGTTGGACAGAACTTGAATTTCTTCCGAACATAAAGGGGATTCAAGAAAAAGGAAAAAATTGCTAAGAGCGGTTCCTTGAGGCCAGGAATCAGCAGCACGGGACTCCTTCGGACTTAAAGGAGTCGGACAGAACTCGAATCACCTTCGGGCAAAAAGGAGATACGAGAAAAAGGGGGAAAGAGCTAAGTGCTATTCTTGGAGGCCAGGAATCAGCAGCACAGGACTCCTCCATAATTAAAGGAGTGGGACAGAACTCGAATCTCCTCCGGACTTAATGGGGATTAAAGAAAAAGGGGCAGACAGCTATTCCTGGAAGCCTGGAATCAGTAGCACAGTAGTCTTCCGGACTTAATGGAGTCGGACAAAATTCAAATCTCCTCCGAACTTAAAGGGGACACAATAAAAAGGGGCAAAGAGCTAAGTATGTTTCCTGGAAGCTAGGAATCAGCAGCGTAGGACTCCTCCGGACTTAACGGATTCGGACAGAACTCGAATCTCCTCCGGACTTAAAAGGGATTCAAGAAAAAGGAATAAAGTGCTAAGAGCTGTTCCTGGAGGTCAGGAATGAGCGGCAAAGGACTCCTCTAGACTAAAAGGAGCCGGACAAAACACGAATCTCCTCCGGACTTAAAGGGGATTCAAGAAAATGGGGCAGAGAGCTGTTCCTAGAGGCCAAGAATCAGCAGCACAGGACTCATACGTATTGGAGTCGGACAGAACTCGAATTTCTTCCGAACTTAAAGGGATTTAAGAAAAAGGAAAAAAGAGCTAAGAGCTGTTCCTGGAGGCCAGGAATCAGCTACACAAGACTCCTCCATAATTAAAGGATTGGGACAGAACTCGAATCACCTCCGGACTTAAAGGGAATTCAAGAAAAAGGGGTAGGGAGTTGTTCCTGGAGGCCAGGAATCAGCAGCACAGTACTCCTCCGGACATAAAGGAGTCGGATAGAACTCGAATCTCCTCCAGACTTAAAGGGGATTCAAGAAAATGGAATCAAGAGCTAAGAGCTCTTCCTGGAGGCCAGGAATCAGCGGCACAGGACTCCTCCGGAATTAAAGGAGTCGGACAAAATTCAAATCTCCTCTAAACTTAAAGGGGACACGAGAAAAAGGGGCAAAGTGCTAAGTACTATTCCTGGAAGGCAGGAATCAGCTGCACAGGACTCCTCCGGACATAAAGTTGTTGGATAGAACTCGAATAACCTCCGGACTTAAAGGAGATTCAAGAAAAAGGAATAAAGAGCTAAGAGTTGTTCCTGGAGGCCACGAATCAGCGGTACAGGACTCCTCCGGACTAAACGGAGTCAGACAGAACTCGAATCTCCTCCGGACTTTAAGGGGATTCAAGAAAAAGGAATGAAGAATTAAAAGATGTTCCTAGAGGTCAGGAATGAGCAGCATGGGACTCCTTTGGACTAAAAGGAGCCAGACAAAATTCAAATCTCCTTCGGACTTAAAGGGGATTCAAGAAAATGGGACAGAGAGCTGTTATTGGAGGAAAGGAATCAGCAGCACAAGACTCCTACGGACTTAAAGGAGTTGGAGAAAACTTTAATTTCTTCCGAACTTAAAGGGGATTCAATAAAAAGGAATAAAGAGCTAAGAGCTGTTCTTAGAGGCCAGGAATCAGCGGCCCAGCACTCCTTCGGACTTAAAGGAGTCAGACAGAACTCGATTCTCCTTCGGGCAAAAAGGAGATACGAGAAAAAGGGACAAAGAGCTAAGTGCTATTCCTAGTGGCCTGGAATCAGCAACACATGACTCCTCCATAGTTAACGAAGTGGGACAGAACTTGAATCTCCTTCGCACTTAAATGGGATTCAAGAAAAAGGGGCAGAGAGCTGTTCCTGGAAGCCAGGAATTAGCAGCACGGTACTCTTTTGGACTTAAAGGAGTCGGATAGAACTCGAATCTCCTCCGGACTTAAAGGGGATTCAAGAAAAAGGAATAAATAACTAAAAGCTGTTCCTGGAGGCCAGGAATCAGCGGCACAGGACTCCTCCGGACATGAAGGAGTCGGACTAAATTCTAATCTCCTCCAAACTTAAAGGGGACATGATAAAATGGGGCAAAGAGCTAAGTACGGTTCTTGGAAGCCAGGATTCAGTAGCACAGGACACCTCCGGACTTAAAGGAGTCGGACAGAATTCGAATCTCATCCGGACTTAATGGGGATTCAAAAAAATGGAATAAAGAGCTAAGAGCTGTTCCTGGATGTCAGGAATGAGCGGCACAGGACTCCTCTCGACTAAAAAGAGCCGGACATAATTCGAATCTCCTCCGGACTTAA
>JAMKQA010001194.1:0-26494 GCA_024699735.1 Posidonia australis
GGGAGTTCTTTTTGGTCTCAGAACTTTACCCTGGATATTTCTGTGTAGGTGATTTATTTTTGTCTGCCCCTCATCTCAAGTTTTATTTACCTTTTTCTGGGTGGACTTTATTACTCCAGATCATTCTCTGGTTGATTTGGAAAGAAAGGAATAGTAGGATTTTTCGTAATTCATTTAGATCATGTTTTTTGATCATTAACGATATTATGTCTCTGATGAAATTTTGGGTGGAAAATCTTGTCTCAGGTTTTGAGAAGGAAGATATGTTGCAATTTGTTTCTGCGATGGCTTCACAGCCTGTGGAGTCTTCCATTGCACCTTCTATTCCTTCCACATCAAGACCTTCTTCTTTAAATGAACCATCTGGAGATGAATCTCAGAATGCCATGCATGAGTGATGATGGCTTGACTTAGTTTACAAGAAAAAAATAATTTTTGATGTAACATTTCAATTGATCCATCTTGGGGATAAATTTTGAGACTTTATTATGGCAAATATGCCTACGGTTCTGTAATATTTATACTTTGACAATGTTTCTTACCAGGCATTTAAGCCGATGAAATACTATCTATCTCAATCGTTAACAAAAAAAAAGTAGTCTCAAACGCATGCATGTGGGTACTAAACAACGTAGATCACAAATTGTTGGAGGAAAAAGGCAAACACACGCATGTCTAGCTAGTTTGACACATCAGGTGGTCCTCCTCCGCTGTTTTCGGCTTTCTCCATGATTTTACTTCTTATTGATTCTACTGCATAAAATAAGCATGGAACTTTTTGTTATGCTTTGGAAATGGCATGATAGAAAAATAAGGAATTGGGATGGATCATGTGTTCTTTTTTACCGTAGATTCCTTGAGGACTTTAGTGCCTTGAGACTACCCGCTCCTTTCGACTCAGTGCGACTTTCGCCTTCCTGCAGCCTGTGATCAGCAGATGGGGTGCCATCGACGCTCAGCTCGTGCCCTTCTGCACCAGGCTACCAGGTTCAACTGGGATGCCTTCAAAAACCGGCTGCTTGAGGAGGAGGCAAAAGATCCCTCTCCGGTTATTCCATCCCCCTCTGCTCCAGCCTCTCGTCAGTGCTGGCCTTCTTCCTGCGAGGTAAAAAACCCACAGATATATTTTAAAGTTAAAGCACATTCTTCATTCCCTCTTCCGCTCGCCGAGCTGAGGGTGAGCTCTGATTTGCTGCTGAACAGCCCGCGGGTGCGTCCCCTACTTTGGGGGCATTTTTTCACCTCCCTAATCTGTTTTGGGGAGATTCGATCATGCTGGAGAACAGAGAAACACCATTTGCTAGATCCTCTTCTAGATCTGTATGTCGATCTTTCTTATGGATTATATGCATTATTTCCTTTATGATCCGTTAGTCTTTCGTTATGTATCTTGAATGATAGTATTTTCTATGGCTCTTGCTAGAATATTTGGTGCTTTAAGGTGAGACATTATTCTTATCGACGAGGTTCTAGGGTTCTAGCCAAGTATTTGCCTAAATCCGATAGTCACAATTGTGACTCAGAGGGTGACGATATTAGTCACCTTAGTAAAAAAATTTCTTTGATTAGGGATTATGCTTGTGTGTCTGTGGATTGGAGTTTATCTCCGAAAGACACTATTTTGATTCCTACTGCTTCAATCAGGGTTGTTCCCCGATTGATCGGGGATCACTGGCTCGCCAGAGAAGATGCACCCCCTGGGGGTGTCTCTCGAGGTCATAAATGCTCCACGGCGCCACTTTCTGATTCCTCTGGCTAATGGAAATATTAACTTTGATTATGATAATCTGGCTAAGGTAATCCCTAATTTGAACCGAAGTGGTTCGCCTTCTTTTTGCTCAGACGATTTATTGTCGAGTATGACCTCTAACAACGCCTCTTCGCATTCTCCCTTGAATATCTCCTGTATCTTTGACACTAGAATTTCTTCTAGAGTGGAGTCTAGTACTTGGCCTGTCAATACTTCTGCTACACGAAACCTGTGTTGTGGTTTAATACCTTCTACCATTCCTGGTTCTCGCTTTTCTCCTCTTGCCTCTCCTATCAAAGCCTCTCAGGTGCTATCAGACCCACACTGCTCCCTGCTCTCGAAGTCTCTTCGGGATCTTGGGAGGTGGTTACACGGCGAGAGAAGAGTCTCGCCTCTGGTAAGCTTCTGTAGAAAACAAGGGAGATGTTTTTCTTGTGGTCTTCGTGGACACACGAATAAATTTTGCAGATATAATGGTGCTTGTTACAAGTCTCTTCGCCCTCACACTCGGTAACCATCTGTAAATTTATGCAGGTCTCTAAGCTCGTCCCTGCTCTTGAGTTGATGGCTGGGCTCACCCCTCACGTCCCAAATCCCCTTCCACTTTCTAAAACTGTCTATGACCAATTGCATTGCCTTTCTTTCTGTGCGATTGTTACTGCGCATTCCCCACAACTGTCAAAGTTCACCCTGAAGGAGCACCTTCGTAAGAATTGGCTTGCCTCCACCTTTGTAGAAGTGCAGGATTTCTCCCTTGGCAAATTTCTGATTAAGTTTTCCTCTATCTCCTCTCGGAATGAGGCCCTTAACCTATATGGGTCCACTCTTCAAATGCTACCAGCATCCTATGTTCCATGGTCTGCAAACTCCAATGTTGTGTTCACTTTGAAAGAAGAAGGTGTCTGGATTAGATTAGAGGACATACCACACCACCTATGGAACATTGACTTCTTCTCCCATATGGTTTCTGAATTTGCCGATATGTTGGAAGTGGACATTTTCCTTGATAGATTCAAGGTCCTAGGTTTTGCAAAGGTTAGGGTTCGCCTACACCCTGGAAAAGAACTCCCTAACACCAGATTGTTTTCTTTTGGAAGACTAGTATACCCAATCAAATTTAGAAGTTGTTGGGACTTATGTCCTTCTTCCTCCACAACCTCTACACCTCTTCCTCCTTGGCCCAAAAAGAATAATACTTCCTCTTCTTTTGCCCCTAGGAGATTACCCCCTACCCGCAAGCCTCTCAAAAACAATAAGGGATGGAGGGGTGGAAAAAATAGCAAAGGCCCTTAACATGACAACAATGTTTGGACTAGGACTGCCAGCCCTTCTTATTCCGTTCAACCCACCTCTACTTCCACCTCTGCGGGACTCCTCCCAACCCCTAATTCCACTTCTTCTGGGCCCTCCCCTGTTCCAGCCACTGAAGTCAATGTAACAGAGGATCCAAGATTAGCAGAAGCTTCAAACTTTGTGGAGGAAGAAATACAGGCTAGAAATATTTCTTTGGCAAAATTCAAAAAGGTCTTGGCGGTTTTTGACTGTCTTGAGCAAGATGATTTGGGCTCTGGTACTTGGATAGGCTACCCTCCGAGCCAGACACTCCTGTTCACGCTCCAGGTACTTTCACCTCTCATCATGATCACTCAGATGATCTAATAATGTCTCTAGCTCTATATATGTTTCTACATCTATGCCTCCTAATATAGATGATTCTTCTTGTAATGATATAATTAATGAGGTTCTAAACTGGGATTCATACGAACAGTTCAGAAGTTTTTGTAATGATGTTGGTATTGATTTAAAAAATCTAGATGATGCCAAAGATTTTCTGAACTTGGTAAGAGCTGATCAAGGTCTAACTCCTGTTAACCTAGACAATCTACAAAACTTTGAGGAGAACTTTGCTTCTCTTCGTTTGTCACAAGTTTTTCTATGATTATTGTTGCCTGGAATATTAGGGGACTAGGAAGTAGTAGGAATAAAAGGGTGGTGAGAAACTTAATAAGAATGAATAATTGTGATGTAATCATCATTAGTGAAACAAAAAAAGAAGAATACACTCCATCTCTCCTTAGAATTTTGGGAGGAGGAAGAATAAGTAACTGGACCCACTTACCCTCCCTTGGGGCCTCTGGAGGTATTTTAATAGGATGGAATGATAGATTGTGCAATATAATATCCACTTCTTTAGCCACCTATAGTCTTTCAACTAAATTTAAAAACAGTAAAGATGGGATGGAATGGTGGCTTACTGCGGTATATGGACCTTGTGAGCCCAGATTTAAATTTGATTTCCTTATTGAACTAGACAATTTGAGCAAAATAGTTAATACCAACTGGGTGATTGGAGGGGATTCTAATATCACTAGATATTCTTTTGAACATTCATCAAATTCTGGGATATTTCATGTTATGACAAAATTCAATGACTTTATAAATCACAATCAATTAATGGACCTTTCCCTAAACAACTGCCAATACACCTGGTCCAATTTTCAATCTCCTCCAACTATGGTTAAACTGGGCAGGTTTCTTATCTCCGCTGGTTGGGCAAACTCTTATCTTGACACATTGTGTGTTGGCAAGGCCAGGGTTGTCTCAGATCATACTCCAATCTTGTTGGATACCAAGCCTAGGGACGGGGGGCCAATCCCTTTTAAATTTTACAAGTCCTGGTTAAGCTTGGAGGGATGTCACAATTTCATTTCCAACTGTTAGAAAAACTCAGACACTATTTTCAAATCAGATTCTCCCCTTGCTATATTTGCTTTCAAACTTAAAAACCTAAAGAAGCTGATCAGGAGTTGGGTCATCCTCAAGAGGAAGGAGAGGAAAAAAAGGTTGGAATGTATAGAATCTCAGATCATGACGATATATCTTATGGCTGAAAAACAATTACTTGATAATGATACTTTGAACATCAAGAAAAATCTTAGAATAGAATTTCTTAACCTTCTGTTAGAACAAGAGACATACTGGAAACAGATATCTAGGGTCCAATGGTTAAAGGAGGGGGATCTGAATACTGCCTTTTTTCATAGTATGTTTAAATGCCGTAGAAGAATAAACACTATTTCCTCTCTTAATGTTAATGGCAGTCTTCTGACTTCCCCTTCTTTGATCTGCCTTGAGCTTGAAAATCACTTTACCAAGCAATTCAACAAGTGCTCTAGGTTAAGGGTATCTCTGAACTAGGATGCCCTGTTACCTAGAAAGATCATCAACCTAGATTTGCTAGAGAAGGAATTCACCATAGCAGAAATTAAAAAAAGTACTTTTGATTTTCTTGGAGATAAATCCCCTAGCCCTAATGGATTCTCCTTATTATTTTTTCAAAAATTCTAGAAACTATTGCATTCTAATATAATGGCAATTTTCCATAAATTATACTTGGTATCTGATCCAGATTTTCTCAGGCCAATAAACCAAACTTTCATTGCTCTTATCCCTAAGAAAGAAGGTGCAGAATGTGTCAAAGACTATAGGCTCATCAGTTTGTTAAACAGTACTTACAAGATCATTAGTAAATGTCTGGCCTCTAGGTTTACTCCTCCCCTAAATGATATCATTGATGACTCTCAGTGTGCCTTCCTATCAAGGAGATACATTAGTGATTGTTTCTTGGTTGCTCAAGAAACATTAAATTACATGAAGTCTACAAATGTTCCTGGTTTTATCCTAAAATTAGACTTTGAGAAAGTCTTTGACAATGTGAATTGGGATTTTTTACTAAGCTCTCTTAAGGGGCTTGGCTGTGGAGACAAATGAATCTCTTAGATACATATGTGTATTTCAACTGCTAGATTCTCCATCTTAGCCAATGGATCTCCAACAGAATTTTTTGGTGCAACTAATGGGCTTAGGCAAGGAGACCCTCTGTCCCCCTTCTTTTTATTGTTGTCTCCTATATTTTAAATAGTATGTTGTCATTGGTAGCAAATAAAAAGATTATTTCGGGGATTCAATTTCCAAATGAGAGTCCAAATATAATTAACATTCAATATGCTGACGACACAATTCTCTTTCTCTCCTCAAGAACAAATAATTTGATAAATATTAAGAGAATTCTCTGTTGTTTTCAGACCTGTTCTGGACTTAAGATAAATTTCAAAAAGTCCTCCTTGACTGGTGTGGGTGTCCCTAGAACTGCAGTGGAGTATGGGTGTAACATTCTTGGATGTCAAATTGGAACTTTACCAATTAACTACCTAGGCCTTCCACTGCATCATAAAAGGCCACATATAAGGATTAGACACCAGTCATAGAGAAGATCTCAAACAAGTTGTCGACATGGAAGGCAAAATTCCTTTCTTTAGGGGGACAGATTAACTCTAGTAAATTCTGTATTATTTGCGATCCAACCTACTACATTTCGGTATTACATCTGCCCAAAAGGGTGGAAAAGGAAATTAATCGGCTTAGAAGCAGATTTCTTTGGCAATCTACACCTTCAAACAACAAGGGATATCACTTAGTGCAATAGGCAGCTTTATGTAGGTCCAAAGAGCATAGGGGTCGGGGCATTATAAATCTTAGGGATTTTAGTGTGGCCCTTAAATGTAAATTACTATGGAAACTTTGGACCTGTGCCCCAAATTTAAAATGGCCCAGCTTATTAAAAGCCAGATACTATTTTAGATCTGGGCTAGGGGCCTTGCTTAACTTATCAGATAGGAAGTGCTCCCCAATTTGGCAACAAGTTAAGTCTTACTTCAACATTCTCAACTATTTTACATTAATAGAAATAGGCAATGGTGAGGATACCATATTCTGAGAAAATAACTGGATTAATGGCTTTCCTCTAAAATACAGATTTCCGGATATATATAAAATAGCAAAACATAAGAGGACATCTGTGAAAAGGGTTATATATCTAATAGGGAGTGATATTCAAGGATTATTTGACCTCAACACCAACCCTGTGCAGCAAATTAATCAACAAAATCTTCTGTCTCAAGTGGGTCAATTAGCAGATATATTATCTGGAGTTCAGTTTCAGTTGGAAAAGTTAAAATTTATTAGCAGGCTAAACATAATTTGTCTTTCACCGTTAATTCATGTTATAAAACTATAAATGATGGTGGACCGAGATTTCACTTGTATAATCCCATTAGGAAGGCTTGAGTGCCACTAAAAGTTAAACTATTTACCTGGCTTGCTGTATCAAACAAGATACTAACAAGAGATAATCTTAGGAAAAAAGAATGGCATGGCCAGGAATTATGTCCTATGTACAATTGCTACTACGAAACAGTTTCACATATGTTTATTCATTGCCCTTTTGCAGCTTCTGTTTGAATTTTTTTTGTTAATAATCATATGACACTGAGGGAGGTGGAGGGGAGGTGAAGGCAGGGGCAGTGCATTGTAGTGGGGAAGCATAGGCAAAGGGGAGGTATAGTCGGAGGTGAGGCACACGACGAAAGGGAGGCACAACTAAAGGAGCAATAAGAGGAGGAGAGGCGAAGATTGAAGAGGGATGGCAATGAGGAAAAGGAGGAGGAGGAGAGGGTTGTGGAGAGACACAATTGGAAGAGGAGGAGAGGCAGATACAAGGAGGAGAGACAGAGACTGAGGAGGGGTAGTAAGGAGGAGGGTGAGGAGACATAGAAGTTGGAAGGATAAAAAGGAGGAAAAAGACCCGTGATTGGATATTTTAGGTCAAAAGTAGCAAAGACATGTCCTCGTTATTCCCTTGCTAAATATATAATGAGGATATAGTGAGAATATTTCCTCGTTAAATCCTTATAATAATATTGCGAGAATATATCCTCGCTATGTCCTCGTTATTCATCCTCACTAAATTTTAATAAGAATGTTTCCTCACTAATTGTCCTTGCAAAATGAAGAATTTCTAGTGGTATATACAAATCAAAAATAAAATGATATAAAACTTGTTACATAATTGAAAATTGAAGTCTCAATACATATTAAAATATGATATTTTTATAATTGATAAATAATATCTTATTACACTTGAATCACATCTCACATGTCTCATTGCTTCTTAAAATATGTATCTCATGTCTTATTTCAAGAAGAATCATGTCTCACAGAGTGTGATAGAATCATGTCACATTTTAAGATATTATGTTTTAATATGATATCTTTATAATTGAAGAATCATATCTCTCAACTTACAAATCATGTCTTACATCTCAAAAATCATTTTTTATACATATTAAAACATACTATCTTTACAGTTAAAAAATCATGTCTCGATCCTTTTGAAAATATGTCTCTCAACTTACAAATCATGTCTTATTATACTTGAACCTTACCTTTCATACACAAGAAATCATATATTATTATATTAAAACCACATCTCATTCAACATTAAATCATATCTCAAGACTTCTGACCTCCCAACTCATAAATCATATCTCATTATACCTGAATCATGCCTCTCATTACACAATGAATTATATCTTATTATATTAAAAACACATCTCATTTAACAATAAATCACGTCTTCTAATTCACAAATCATGTCTTATTATAATTGAATCATGTTATTACAAAGATTATTGGAGCTTTCGTTCTAATAATCACATCTAATTACAAATGAAATAATGTTTCAACTGTCATTCATTTATTTAAGTTGTCGTTGACATTTATCAGAAATCTATCTACAAACAAAGATTCACTAATAAATATGACAAAGAAATAAAGAAACTAAGATTGATAATAGAAATAAAAGATACCAACTTTCACTTCTAAGTTCATCTCTAATGGTAGAAACCACAAAAGCCAGGAAATCCATAAAAAGTAAGAGAAACCACCGACTTAAGAAGCTTTAAGTGTGTAGGATGGTCGACGGCTACAACATGAAACAGAGACGAGGGCATTAGATAGATCCAACCCGAGGTCGACATGAGAACGTTTGTTAGCGACAAGGTGGTCAGCATGAGAGGGCTTGAGGTCGTGAGAGGAGAGAAACGAGGTGAGAGCTTGTAAGAGTTTGTGGGAGAAGAAGAGGGTATTTTATGTAAAGGCAAAATAGAAATGATAAAAGAAGTAGGCTTTTGTTGCTGAGTGAAAATAAGTGGCCTTGTCATGCCAATTCAAGTTTTGAGTGGAATTATCTTACCAATTATACAAAAAACAAAAAATCCATATTAAAATAGATAATAATTTGATTTAATTAGCATAAAAAAACTATTCATAAATAACAATTGAGAAAAAAAATTTTAAAAAAATGAAATCCTCTCTCTCTCAGTCTCTCTCCTCTCTGACTCTATCACACAGACTCCCTCTTTCCCTCTGCACACGTAACTCCATCTCTTTCTCTTTCTCTATCTCACAACTCTTCTTCTTTCTCTTTTAAAAATACGACTCAATCATATTCCACTCACTCTCTCTCACAATATATGGAAATCCTATAATACAAGGGATATTAACTACAAGAAGTTGTCAAAATATCATAGTTAAAAAAAGAGAAAATCTGAAAACCACTAATGAAAAAATGGAGATTTTACTATTAACCACATGATCTTGATCCAATAGTTATAACCTTATGTTATCTCATTTTATTAAAGTGAGATATCCTGTAGTCGAGGTCGTTAAAATCAAAATTTTATTAAACAATAAATCATTAAAATTACATAAATATTTATTCAAATTATATAAAGAGTGATACTACAGTACACTAGGTGTATTGTAGCATGGAAACTAATAGATCTCAACCATCCAAGGCTAACATCTATTGGTGGAGTGTAAATCTAAGAGTGTCATTTTTGTAAAATACAGAATGGACACTCAACAGTACAAAAGTATATTATGTGTTGGTGTATTATAAAATTTTCCATATATAAATTATATAAACAAATTAAATAACAAAGAGTCTCGCTTGGCTTAGGTAGGGCTTAACTTGAGTCCTTGGCAAATCCAAGTTGGGCTCGAATTTGGGCCTGAATACTCAGGCCGAGCCCAACCCACATAGAGAATATGGGTTGGGCTAACTTGTCCCACGACATATATGACCGAGCTGACCTAGCACGTGACCTATACGAGTCAAGTTGAGCCTGGGCACAAGGAAGGTTAGGCTACCCACGAGCTATTCAACCCTTTCTACACATCTATTTGCTTTCCTATGCTCTTGTCCAATGGCCACCTACACCCCTAATTGGTTATTTCTCTCTTTTAAACCTTAACTTCTCCCTCTCCTTCTCATCCTATTCTTCTCATTCTTGTTTTTTGTAAGGGCTTGTTAGTCATTTCATATCCTTGGATTAGATCTTCACTCATCATTGTCAATTTTCAACCAAACATCTGAAGGTAATGGCATTTGTGTTTTTAAAAATAGGGAGATGGTATTAATGATATTTTTCAATCGGAAGGTGTTTACATAATATTTGAGATTATGATGGTATCTTTGTATTTTCTTCAATTGAAAATAGTGAAAAATCACATTTTATTCAATAATTATAATTTTTGGAGTTAATCAAAGTTGCTACGACAGTGATTGTTTTTTTTTTATAAACGGTAATTTTTTATGCATGTCCTAGGATTCGAACCTGAGATTTGTGACGAGTTTAAAATTTTCCCAGTCATTGTGACAATGAGACATTGTCTACAATAGTGATTGTTGTTTCGACAAATTCTAATAGTGGTAGAATGTTCTGATGATAATCATGTCGTTCTTCTAATTACAGATGAGTACAGCATTCATTATAGCTTATTGGGTGCTCTTAGATCAAAGCAATGAACCCCAACTGCTCCAGCAGAAACTACCAACTCGTCATTATATTAGGACTATATTAGGACCTACAATGTTGTGATTATATCACATAAAAATGAGATAATCTACGAAGGCAAACTATTTGTGGAGCAATTCGGAAATGCGTGGCCTTAAAATCAAAATAACGAAACCAAACAGTTCCAACATAAACTACCAACTTGTCCTTACATTACCTCCTTCCATATTGTGAATAGATTACATAGGAATGAGATAATTGACAACAACGAGCAATTTACTTAGAAGTCCATTTCTATTATATACAGTTCTAGTACATCAATTAGAAGTGTACATGAGTCTAAGTTGATCTAAAAGTCAAATTAACTTACCTAGGTTGCATTGATTCAAATGTTTTTAATCATGAGTTCGGTATTGATCTAAATTCTTAAATTCGAACTTTTTGAATTAGGTACGAGTTTCAGGCATGGATTACCTGACCTGACTTGAAGCTAACGGTATATGTATAATATTAATTATTTATATTTATAAATACATATTATTTATATAATTAAGAAATATTAAGAGAGCAAAAATGATACTTAATCAGCAGATAGCGGGAGAAAAAAAAGTCAAAGACAGATAAATTATTCACCTTTAACAAAAATACTCATGTTTGACCTACGTATTCATATTGTATGCACACTGATGGTACATAGCTAACAATGGCAAGCTGTAGAAAGATACGCATGCAAACATATTAACAAAGAACTAGAGATGACTTTTCTGCAGTGATTACTATAATGATGTGCATAATGTAGTAATCTTTATATCAAATTGTAAGTTACTTATTTTACCCAAAGAACGTCTTTGGAGTAATTAATTTTTTCTATAATTAAAAATTAAGGAATGATCAATAAATGTAAAATTCAAATGTTATAAAACTCGAGAATCTGAGATCCAATTCGAAGTTTGTGGATTAGATTAAGTTGAGCCTAGACTAAGGGTCCGTTTAACAAAGTTTCAGCTTTTGAATCCAAGTATAGAAACTAATTTTTGACTAAAAATTGTCATAACTTAACTTCTAAAAATAACTTAACTTCTAAAAATATAAAAGAATTACTGTTTAAAAGCTACAGGAGAGAGAGATGGAGAGAGAGAGAGAGAGAGAGAGAGAGATATTCTTCCCCATTTGTTTTGGATTCTATTTCAACTCCTCTCCATTCCTATTTCGTTATAGCTCTCTCGCTGTCTCTCTGTTCCAAGGAAGACCAGGGAGGAAACGAAGTCATGGAAGGCGGAGGAGCGCAGGGTGGTGCTGGAATTGGCGGTCCGGCTCCTTTCCTTCTGAAAACGTACGACATGGTCGACGACACCTCCACGGATGAAATCGTCTCCTGGAGCTCCAACAACTCCAGCTTCGTCGTGTGGAATCCACCCGAGTTCTCACGCCTCCTGCTCCCCACCTACTTCAAGCACAGCAACTTTTCCAGCTTCATCCGCCAGCTCAACACCTATGTGAGCAAATCCGCGACTACCCATTTCGTTTTCTGCCCTGGAGATTCGTGGGTCCTCCTCAAAATTCGATTGTTGGGGCTTGTTGCCCTAGAAATTCGTGGGTATTCCTCAAATTTTGATCTTTCGGTGTGTGGGTTTTCTGTTGTTGTTGCAGGGATTCAGGAAGATCGATCCTGAGAGATGGGAGTTCTCGAATGACGGGTTTGTGAAGGGGAAGAAGCATCTGTTGAAGAACATCCATAGGCGGAAGCCGATACATAGCCACAGCAATCCACCTGCTAGTTCGGGGTCTGATCCGGAGAGGGCTTCGTTGGAGGAAGAAATCGAGAGGCTTTCCCGGGAGAAAACGGCTTTCGAGGCCGATCTGTGGAGGTTCCGGAACCAGCACACGGGGACCAAGTCCCAGCTCGAGGAATTGGAGAGGAAGGTGAAGGATATGGAGCAAAGGCAGCAAAAAATGATGGCTTTTCTCTGGAAGGCCTCGGAAAGCCCCGTCTTTGTGGAGCATCTCGTTCGAATGGCAGGTGGTGCTTCCATAGACTTCTCTGTTTTGAGTAACAAGAGACGGCAGCTACCAAGAGACGGAGCTGAGAGGGGTCAGGAACGTATAGATAATAGACCCAGCGATGATTACAGCAGCAGTTCGAAGGCATCGGAGTTTGGGCATTTGTTCCCACAGGATTTCACTAGTAAGCTTAAGTTGGAGCTGTCCCCAGCTGTTTCAGATGGAAACTTGGCTTCGCTCAACACTCAGAGCTCTGATGAAGGTGCCGGAAGCCCGCGGGGGAGGCAATTGGAAGGAATTCAATTGAGAACAGCATGCTTATCTTTTGTGCCTGAGGTGGCTGAGATGATGGATTCTGGAGCTTCCTTGTGTCCGAGAAAGAATTTGCCATTGCCTTGGCAAGCAGGAGCTCCTGATGAAGCAGATGGCAACATTTCATGTCATTTGAATCTTACCCTTGCATCATGTCCGTTACAATTCGAAAAGAGTCTTTCTACGGAAAAAAGGCTGAATTCTACAAGTCAGGATATTATTGATTGTGTCGCGAAATTGAGGTCAAATACCACTGATAGTGAACGAGATTTCAGTGAGGTGGTTAAAAATGATAAACCTAATGGTGGCAGTGGAGATGCAAAAGAGGCTGCTTCCTTGCAAGAGCCTGTAACAGCGAATAATCCAGTGATGGCGCCTGCCACTGGAAAGAATGATGTGTTTTGGGAACAGTTCCTTACTGAAAGGCCAGGATCTTCGGATACTGAAGAAGCAAGCTCTAGATTGAGGTCGAATCCCCAGGAGGAGAGATATGAAGGAGGAAATGACACATCCTGGTGTAGCAGAAAAGGTATAGAGAAGCTGTCACTTTGAACTGGCTCTTAGAGTGGTCATTGCTGGGAGACATCAGTTTTTTAAGTTGTAATGCTCTCGATCATGCTTAAAGTATGGTAAGCATTAACCAGCACATATCTGACTGTTTGGTTAGTACAACAATTTCTAACTATTTTATAGTTCAGATGTTTTACCACTATATATGAATGTTTATTCAGACATGTATAAAGTCATCCCCACTCTTTCTGTGTTCTAATTGTTTTTTCTTCTTTTTTACATTATGCTATTTCTATCGTGGACTTTGTAGTATGTTTATTCAGATATGTTTAAAGTCATACCCACTTCTTTTGGTTTCTAGTTGTTTTTTGTTCTATTTTACTTTATGCTGTTTCCATCGTTGACTTTGTAGCATAGCAAACCATGTAATTGGCTAGGGAGAGTGGAACACACCTTCCTCATGTATTCGAATCTTATTCGAATCTCACGAACTTGGGGAGAAAAAATATTAAGAAGAATAGCCCTCACTATCATTTGCAAAAAAGACTTTGTAACATATCAAATGATTTGAATAGTTGATGTATTCTGTAGATCTTGATTGATGAAACTAGTTTATATATGCATTAATGATCTTTTTTTGTGAGAAAACACAAGCCTATCGCAATGGTTGTTTTAGCTTTGGTTTGGTGCTCTCTAGACCTGTATATAGGAAAAGATGCCGACTATCTTAGGTTTGCTTGATTTTAATTTTCAGTTGGTTTTAGATCATGCTATTATTTTGAACTGAGCATACCCCAACTGATTTTCTCTATGATGCCATTAGTTACTTTGGCATTAGTTACTTTCTTGGATGCCAAGTCTTAATGATGTGTGGTAAATTCCTGCTCCATTGAACATCTTGTTCAGTGCCTGTAAGTTTAATGGGCAAATGAATTGGTCCCTGTAATGTGTTCTGTTTTGTATTCACAATTAGTCAATCAGCTAATTGTGGGACAACGTAAGTAGGATTTCATTGGAGTATGTGACAAGAAATTTGTCACAAACAAATAGTGAGTTAATTGATTCATCAAGTTAGTGATGATTAACGTATGGTTGCTTATGCATCCAGTATGATCGTTCCATTTTCTTCTTTGGTTAAATATAAGCTGATTGATCTCTTTGAACTGAGGATGGTCGTTCCATTTTCTTCTTTGGTTAAATAGTTTTATGGTATATTTTATCAGAGGAGCGTGTGCAACATGGCAATCTCGGGGTCATCAATAGCAGAATCAAATGTCGTCAGCAGTGGTCTATTCATCTTCAGATCATGGGGATCTTCTCGGGTCATTTCTACTATCACAAATCTGGTTCCTGTTAAGCTCATCGGTACATTTTTTCTCTCTAGAAGGTGTTGTTGGAGCTGATCCTTCAAGGTCACAAGTTGATATCCTTTATTGATGGTTCTTGACCGACACTGAAGGATGATTCTCTACGTAATATGGGGTGGTTTGAGGAGCACCAACTATTGTTTTCATGGATTATTGTTCTACTCTTTCTCTTTCTACTATTCCATATGTAGTCAGAATTCAATCAACCAAGGAGGCATGGGATAGCCTGCCTAAGTTGTTTGGCTCTGCAACTCTTGCACATATCATGTGTTTCTGGATGTCGCTTCATTTGAAGAAGGGAGCGCTTATGCAAGATTTTCTGTGTCTATTCAAGGTATTAGTTGATGAGCTTGTATCCGATGGTTCTCCTGTCAATGGTTCTCATCTCTAAGCTTATGTTCTTGGGGATTTACAATCTCAATTTCGTCCTATTGCTTCTTTTGTTAGAGCCAGGCTTCAGACCATCTTTAGTAGGATTACACACTCTTGCTGTAGCTTTTGTGGCTCCTAAGAATGGTTATGATTGTCTTAATCAGCTGGAGCCGTCCCCAGCTGTTTCAGATGGAAACCTCGTTTCGCATGATTCTTCAAGCTTCGATGAAGGTGCCGCAAGCCCATAAAGTGGACAATAATAGGGAATTCAATTGAGAAAAGAATGCTTGTCTTTTGTAGATGAGCCATGAGGTGTCTAAGCTGGGAATCTACTGATGCAATAGATGGCAACATTACTTGTCATTTGAATCTTACCCTTGAAACAGAGTTGAATTCCACAAGTCAGGATATTGAGTATGTGCGAAATTGAGATCAAATGACATTGACAGTGAACGAGATTTGTCTGCAATCACTTGGTCTATTGGTGAAGTTTCTTTATGGTTATACGTTTGTGTTATACGAGAGATAAAATTAATGTTGACTGTGGACATGTGAAAGATGCATCCTTGCAAAAAGCCTGTAACAACGAAAATCCAATGCATATCTCCACAAACTTAGCATGAAAACAAGTTCTTTTTGGCTTCCTCGTTTTTTTTTTGTTAAACTCACGGAGTCAACAAAATAAATATTGTCATTTTTACCATAAAATAAAATAAAATAAATCTTGACTATTTTCATTATCAAAATCTTTCTTTTCTTATGTTTCTACTTAGTGCAATATAAGCAACAGAAATTTTTTTCCCTTTTATTAGTTGCTATCGATAGTGAATATTTTAACAATGATTTCTAATCTTTTTACTAGTATAGCAGGAGCATTGTTATTTGATAATTGCATTAATTTTCATTCAAGTCCTTAAGGTTTATCTCAATTTTTAAAACCACAGCGTATGAACACAATATGGCATCCTCCTAAAGTTTGACACTAATTCTAAATAAACCTTTGTCATCTGATTTATAGTTAACATTCCTAGTTTTAATAGGAAAGATCAATTTACTCCTAAAACTTATTCTTAAATATCCGTTGTTCACCAATTCAAAGATATATTCCACTCAAGACACAAAAAAAACTTGAATACATAACAGAAAAAATACCCTTTTCGTTTTCACACTTTTGTTAATGACATGCCCTTTACATTTTCTACACACCCTTTACATTTCTACATTTCTCAAAAAAAAAGAGCATTACACAGTCTTTTCCTTTCACACCATTAACAACTACATCAAGCAATTACAAATTCTTCCATGGAGCTCTGCAAATTTGTCATCCTGCATGTTTTTGTAGTGTACTTGATGAATCACACAAAGATGTTATTTAGATAAACAAAACTTAATAATTAGGATTTTATTACTTCCTCTACCTAAATGCAGATACTTCATTGTGGTAAAAACAATTGTCACTGTATATGTAGTAGCATATCTTATCAGCTCAACCATCAATAGAGGCTCTAGATCAACTTGTTTTGCTTTTATTTTACTCGAACAAAAAGGCAATCTCCACGTCAGTTGGTCAACATATGTGGCATAATCGAGAGATTCTGTAATTTAGTTATATCATTACATTGTTGTTTTGGTTGCTCATTCTGTAATGACAAGTGAGTTCGTCAGCTATATCTAATCATATTCTACGAGGATTGGTCTTTTGTCATGACATTTATTACTATCATTGTAATGAGTTGCAAAATTAAATAGAAAAGGAAAACTAAGATATTCAAAGTTTATACTTAAGTTTCTAAGATTTAATTAAGGGATTATGAATTAAATGGCAAGTATTACACTGAAACTACTAATTAATTGCATAAAGTGAAAAATTTTCATAAAAAATTAGCACATACACCAACTTGATGCAATTTCAGCCAAAAAATGTTATAGGAAATATATTTAGAAGTCTAAGAAAAATAAAAAAAAGGTTAGTAATAATTACCTTTTTACTTAATATTGATGTCCAAGTATTTATTTCCATGCATTTGTTTACTCAGCAAAAAAAGTTATAGGAAATATATTTAGAAGTCTAAGAAAAATATAAAAAAAGTTAGTAATAATTACTTTTTGACTTAATATTGATGTCTAATCATTTATTTCCATGCATTTATTCTCTCATATTAATTAATCAATATTAATGTCTTTTATAAAGGTACTTATAAGGAAAAAATTATAAACATTAACCATTGCAATCTATATTAACTCCTTTTAATTTCTTGCGATGTCAGAAATATGAACATGTTCCATAGGCAAAACCTAACCAAGACTTGATGTCAAAGATTACATTGTATCTCCTATTTATAAGTGGACGTTGGATGCTTGGAGAATCGTGGAGTAGGCTAGAGAAAGAAAGGAGGAGCCAGAGAGGTGAAGGGAGGATTGGGGATTTTAGGGAATGGTAGAAGTTCATTTCTAAAGAAGTGAGAATGAGGATTGGAATTTTGTGACTTAGAATTTCATCCATTGAGTTCACGCCAATTCATCGATGGGTGATATCCTTGACCTTGTTTTAGACGAAAATCAAAGTGCATAAAACCAGTGGCAGCACCATGCATTGATGAGGGTGGCCAATTTTTTTGTAAAATTATTATGTAGTATACTTTGAAATTAACTTTTTTTCATGCACAATGCATTAATGAATAAGCGTGTAATAATTGAAAGTCTGATATATGTGCTTGTGAAATTAACTTTGTTTTTGAAAGTTGCAATTGCTAAACTTAAAAGATCTTTCGTTGAACGAGATAATTTTATGAATGATTGTTTAGTGACATATATTAAAAGAGATATTTTACTGACGTGTATGATAAAGTAATTACACAATAGACCTAGAAAAAGAGTGTCATTATTTATCGTAAATGCTAGGCTTTTTCTAAATCCTAATTACGAATAGCTTAGTTTTATTATCTTAATTTTTTGGTGTTTGTATAGTGACTACCCTGATTTTTTTTTCTAGATCCGCCAGTGCATGAAAATGATTTCATATTCCATGTAATCATTCTTTACAATCCTCAAGTACATCAATTCTTCCTCCTTAATTTGTATTACATATCTCACATTATAATTTACCTCATCATCATTGTTAATAATCTTGCTAATCCTTCATCTCTCTACTGTACTAACATTTCACATGGTCATACTTCTCCTTTGCATAATATATTGCATCTACTTCATTTAAAGGCAACATAAAATGCTCACTTTCATTTATACCTAGAAATTAGGCCATGCCAAGGCATAATATACTGCATCCACTCCAGTTAAAGGCAACATAAAATACCTAATTTCATTTTGACCTGGAAATCGGATTGGACCGACCCAATTCTAAATTATTAAGGTGTAGGGTCCATTTTGGACCAAGTCGGCCCAACTCCACTTTATTTTGGACTATGTTGGACCGAGTCGGAAATAAGAAAACCTCAACCCTAACATAGCCTTAAATTAGTTTGGGCCAACTTTAATTAATTTATACTAATTTTAAAATTAAAAAATTTGAAAATATTATTATTTAATAATTCAAATACTAAAATACATTGATAATACCAATACCATAAATGATAATGTTTGATAATACATTAATACATAAAAAGAGAATCACAAGACATTGAAATTAAGAAATTACTAATTACTCTAATCTTATTTATCTTTGTTTGTGTTCCAGTAGATGTCCGCTTTCTAACAGTAGATGTTCGTTTTTTGGTCAAAGACGTCCACCACTGATACTCTATGAATAGTGGATGTCCACTTTAAGTGAAGTAGATGTTCATTTTTATAAATAGGACATTCTATATTTGTTTATTTAGTTAAAATATATTATAAATGATTTATTATAACTTTAAAATTAATATTTATATAAATACATTATCTTATTTAAGGCCTATTTGGGACTTAAATCGAGTTGGGCTTAAATCGGGCCACAAATTCAAGCCATGGGTTGAGTTGTGTTCATACCATGTTCGAGTTCAAATCGGTCGTGTTGGGTCAAAAATCCCTAACCCTAGCTTGACCCATGGTTCTATTAAAAGCTCAAACCATATTGGGTGGAGTTTTTTTTTTTCGGGTCAGACCATCAGGTTGTGGGCAACCCGGCATTAATTTCCTGGTCTACTTTCATTTGCCTTCTCTTCTAAATAAAGTCCATAAAAGACACCATAAATCTCTTCAATTATAAGCTATGTTAGGTAGACATTATTATCTTGCTACATCTTTTAGTCTTACTGTAAATTTCAATGAGTGCAAAAGGGAAATATATCAGCAAGTTGCATGTGATCATAATTGGTGTGCAATGTGCGGTCAAGGGTACAAGTCCAATTGGGGAGTTGGACAAAGGCTTTCACAATCGGACCCTGGGAACCATTTTTGTTACAAGTCTAATCTAGTTGACCGGTCCAACCAGTGGATTTGATGCCACAAAACATGATGTCATAAATAATTATCAGTTTTAAGATTACATGGTTGACATATTCACTACAAGATCTTGATGTCAACGTTTCTTTGCCAATGGATCTTTACTATGACATAGTTAGTTAAGTAAGTAGCTCGACCCTTGTATTTCATAAGGAAACCAGGTATATAGAGTTTGATTGTCATCTCGTCGATAAGAACAAACAGTGCAATTTATCAAATATATATGTTAGACATTGCCATTACGACGTAATTAATGTGCAAGTTGGGAGTAATAGATGTATGTTCACCACCTTGAGGGGGGAAGAAGAGATGAATTAAGTTGCTTAAGAAATCTTTATTAGGTTGCTCTCTTGTTTTAGGATTGTAATGGCGATAATTATCATTACTGACTGTCCTCCCACTAGTCTTTGTATAAAGAGTGCACTAATTAAGTGGATTGTATATGAATTCTTAGCAACTAAATACCATTTTAGTTCTTTTGTTTTAGGGTACGTTCAACATTGCTAATGGAAGAATTGTAAAGAGAGAAATTAGCTTTTACTAGATGCAAGGTAGCTCTAACTTCTGTGAGAAGTTAAAAACTTACGAAAATACAATATATAGTTGTATAAAAAGAGTCGGATCAGACTGACTAGAAAAAATGAGGGTCCAAAAGGACCCAGGCCAACCTATCCTAGCTTGGTCTATCAACAGGTTAGGGCTGGGCCAGGCCTCCACAGCCAAGACCTCGGCTTAGCCCTAGCCCTCGACCCTTACTGAATCGAGCCGAGAGGGTTGGGTCGGGCTGGACCTTTTGGCCCTTTTTCCTTATGTATGTTAAAAATTATTAAAAGTAAATATTCTTTTAAAAGTTTTTTTTTTTGTAAATTCCAATATACATTTATCCAATGTGTAGTTAAACAAAAGAAAACAAAATGGTAGAATGATGAAGCAGTGAAGGCGGAACAGTAAAGCAATGGATTGAAATCATGGACACTCGAGTAAAAGTGTAGCATTAGTAATGTGTAAAGAAGTGTTGAGAATGTATAGAGTAGAAACTAGTCGAGAAGTTGTAAAGAAATGAGATAGGATAGGAAGGTATTTATAAGAAAAGAAGAAAGAAAGAGAATTTAAGAATTAAAAAAATAACCCAGATCGAGCCAAGCTCGAGTGCACTTGACCTGGCTAGCGAAGTCTAGTTGGGTTGGCCCAACCCAGACCATTGACAAGTCGAGCTGAGTCCAAGCCCTTTTTGGGCACCTTTAACAACATAAATGGTCTATGGCTTCTATGGGAAGCTTTACAAGCCAAAAACGTTTAGAACAACTTCTATTCTAATATTACTTTTGGAATTTTTGGAAAGGCAAGAAGTTGCATGGAAGCTATCAAACATAGCCTTTAGGTTGTGTTTGGAAATACTTTTTCTTACGCAACTTATTGAAAAAGTTGATTTTTTGTTTAGTTATACTATTTGCAGCTTTTAAGATGGTAAAGAAGAACTTACTTGGTTTGTATGTCCAATAAGTACTTATGAGTTAATCAAAGACTATATTGTTCTCACCATCGTCATCACCATCGTCGTCGTTGTCGTCACTGCTACCATCACCGTCATCACCGTAGTCGTCGTCGCCTGAGGTTCATGTTGTAGTTAAAATTAATTTTTGAAGATATCATTGGAAAAACTATGTCTAATATTTATGTCTTTTCAAAAAACTAACACCCATTAACTTTTCAAAAAATAGTCTAATAACTTAAAATACACTAAAAAGCTATAACCAGTTTTTTTTAGAAAAACTTATGTAATAGACATTGTTTGGAAACACTTATTGGATAATAAATGCTTAACACAATAAGCTAGTGAAAAAAAATATTTCCAAATGTTATCTTTGTTTTTGACATCCACTTGTGTAGGAGTTCAGAAAACTGAAAGCTAAAATGTTCAGAATTTATCATTTAAGGAAAAAAAACACAAGCTTTATACAAAAGGATAAAAGAAGCAAAAACTAGGGCCCTTGTTTTTGAAAACGGTAATTTATATATTAAGACAAAAAAAATACTTGGCTATGAATTTCACCACTAAGTATACAGAATATTGTTTAGTTCTTTCATCAAAGTATGGGAGCAAGTCAAAAGATAAAGTTATACAGCTAGGAATGGACCAAAAAAACCAAGTTTCAAGTTACAAGATTGAGTTCAAAATTTTACAAACAATCAAGCAAAAGCATATCTACGTAGTTGGGTCAATAGAGCCAGAAGTCAGAAGTGGCTATATAAGTAAATGATTGAGCGCCACCAGATCCATTGACAGGAGCCACAGGAAGGACGTTCGAAGTAGGGTGAGCTTGATCCTAGTTTTATTTGACTTGGCTAAGAGTATGAGATAGGTTGTCTTGCCCGACTACTAAGTTACCTGTTCAAGACAAAACCAAAAGCAAAATGTGGTGAAATATTGAGTTAACATTTTTACTAAAATTTCAAAATATAACAACATTTCTATTAAGTCAGAAAGTCCAAAAAATAGCTAAAGAAATCCAACCTTGATAAGAAAAACTGAATTTAAGCACAATATAAAAGGAGAAGATCTCAAAGATTTTATTACAACTTAAATGATCATTTGCACCAGATAAAAAATAATTCTAGGAGCATCACAGTGAAACAAAATGAGTTGAGTGGATTCCATAGGATAACTACAAATATCGCACTACAAAAAACTAGTCTAGCTCTTTTTTTGTAAATTAGCTTTAGAAAGAATTTTGTCATGACAAGCAAATCAAGCAAAAATCTTAATTTTCAAAGGTGCTGCATTTTTCCAAATAAACTTTATAAATAAAGACTTGTGTCCTCCATAATTGAAGGTATTATAACAACTTTTAATAGAAAATACATAACTACTTGTAAGATACCAAGAAACCACATCATCACTATCATTTAATTGGACTAAGTTAAGAAGTCCAAAACATCTGGTAGCTCCTAAGTCTAAAATTGGGTTAGAAATGAACATATAATTTTCAAAATACACCTGACCCTTAACAAGATATATCCATAACTTTTTTTGTAAAGAACGATTCTTGTTTTTTGCCAAGGTATAAACGTCAGATAAGTCATATTTTAAAGGGCTATTAGTGCTAGTGATCATGCCAGAATAATATTTTTCTATCATTATTCATTGTGTATCTCAGAAATGGAGTAATCACAAGGCAATGTGCTCTGAATTACTGCCAAGTGGTGAAGAATTCCTAGAGGAGACATTTAGCAAAGTACCAACAAACCGATTATGAAAGAGATATTTGCTTTTAATAAGAAAGGATCATTTAAGACAAGTACTACTGTCTAGGAGTTGCCAAAGAAGTTACATTTAAGGACATAGCAAAAACTTCTAAGATTAATGATTTCCAATCCATCTTGATTCTTATATCTACAAATATTTTGCCATTTCATAAGAAGAATACTTGAGGGACTACAAGGGTTGGAAGTCCAAAGGAACCTTCAACGCAATTTGTCTATTTCTTGTTCCATTCTAACAAGTAGATGTAATTGTAACATCCAGAGTCGACTTCAGTGTATACCCAGAAATCCAGATATGATGTATCTTGTAATTGAGACTTTGTTATATAATCTAGATAAGCTGGGACTTAATGTTATTGAAGACCTACATTGATGTGTGTTTATTTTCATGGTTTGACTCTTGTTTTTCTCTCTAGCTTTGTTCAGTAAGGGTCAGGTAAATAGTGTAGATAGATCATGTTAGCGAGTACTGTAGGCGCGAGTAGCCAGCAGAGATTTCCAACACGAGTTGTCGACGTGCAACCCTAAATACAGTAGCCATAGTGAATGCTCGCCTGACAGCTGCTACCGGTGTTTTTTGTCGATGCCGTTGCCCACCAGCGCCTGTCCTGCTTGCCTCGCTTCACCACGCTAACCATCGGGATTCTCAAATGTGTGACTGTGGCATGAGGAGTATAAATCACCTCTCAAACGCTAACCATTGGGATTCTCGCTTCACCACGCTAACCAAGATCTTTCCCTTGATGGCATGAAAAACAAGAGAGAGGGAGGAGAAACTGAGAGGTGAGGTGAGGGAGAGGGATGCTATGCCATCGGAGCCCTGCCGTCAGAAGAACCGCTGCCAGAGATGGGGCACCATCGAAGGCGAAGGCCGAGTTGTTAGAGAAAAGTGGACGTCGAGAGAGGTCACCGAAGTTGGAAGAGATGCTAGTGAACTCCAACTGTGTACGCGTTCCCCACATTTTCTCCCTGAAAATCATGCTTAGAATTGATAAAATGGGTAGATTTACCATGAATCACATGAAATCTATAGGTTCCCATGCATGAATGTTTGATATTTGATCTTCTATGGATTATCTAAGCTTTCATTGAAATTTTGGTTAAAGGAGTATATAAATACATGAATATGCATGCTCTGAACATTTGGAAGTAACCCCTGATGTTTTTCAGAGTGTTATTGAAGATTTTACAAGGTTTTCATTAAGCTCTTTGCATGTTGTGTGTTCTCTGGTTTTTCTGCAAAAACTGTAGCACGACTCGTAGGCGAGACCTACCAACGTGGGTCTGTAGCGCAACTAGGTCGCAAGTGTGGAGGTGCAAATGAGCCATGGGAGTCCCCGACGTGAATGGCCGGTGCGAAATGCTGTATTCCAATAGACAATGCATGATACATTCAGTGGTTTTACGAGAGTAAATGATGTTAAATGGGTATAAAATGCCTAGAAAATAGTTGTTATGATAATAAATTCCTATAAATAATTAGGACATACTTGGAGGAATGATTATGTGAGAAATAATGACTAAATGATTATGAAAATGGCTTTTGATGATGATAAAGTTTCAAAAAAGGTTATCAAAGAAATGCATATGCTTTAAAAGGGTTTTTCTGAGGTTTTGTAAGAATAAGTATATGCACTTGACTTATTTGATTTGTGGTAGTAGCAAAATGCCGCACAAAGGACGAAGCAGAGGTAGGACTCCCGCAACGAGTTTTGGTGAGGAGCAAGATAGTGGCTGAGGAGGTATACGACAGGAGTTGAGCCACATGACGCAAGGTTTTGCCTAAACCTTCAGCAAAAACAATATAGATAGGACCAAGGCAGACGAATGGCTCAAGCAGTTTTGCAGACTGAGCGCACCAACTTTTGGCGACCAAGGCAAGCCAAAAGAATGTGAAACATGGCTACTAGAAGTAGAAAAGATCTTGGAGGGCATAGAATGCCTAGCTAAGAAATGGGTCAGGCTAGCTACCTTTCAGTTCAAGGGAGACGTCGATTAGTGGTGGAGAGCCACGCATCGCATGAAATTCCCAAATTCTAACCTCTTGATGATTTCTTGGAAGGATTTTAGGGACACCTTTGGCACAGAAAAGCGCAGAGCTAACAAATTTGTAGCAAAATCTGAAGCAAGGTAAGTTGTCAGTAGCCGAGTATGAGGCGACCTTCACCTGCCTAGAGTAGTTCTTGTAAACATGTGGCACAGAAAAGCGCAGAGCTAACAAATTTGTGGAGGGATTGACTCCAACTCTCAGATCCAAGGTCCTAAGCTACAGGTGTTCGACTCTGGTAGAGGTAGTAAAATTGGTAGCTCGATATGAGGAAGATCGCAAGTTGTTCCTAGAAGATCACCTCAAAGGCAAGAAAAAGATATTTACTCCACGATCTTCTACTTCTAAGATGCAAAGCTCCTCCTACAACTTAATTTTCACCCACTAAGCAATGTAATGTATGGAACTCATCTAAAAACTATAATTTTAAAGAATGAGTGCATGGTCTGGTTCATACACTCTAGTAAGTTATCAAGTAAATGAATCGAAAAGATTTTGAAATTGGATGGAAAGAGGAAAAAAATCTAAGGTGCATGTTTATTTTAGACACCAGAGAGACATCCCAAGCATTAAACCTACCACCCCTAATTGATTTAAGAAGGGCAAGAGAGAATGTATTCGTCTTTATTTAATTGACAATAAGAAGATCACATCTACACCTGCGCACCATATTCCTAAGCTCCCTATGTTTCTTACTACTACTTAAACTTCTAATATTCCAAGCAAGGATAATCATGGAGATAGAATAATAAAAAACATATAGCATGAAACTACTCTACACAATCATTATTGTATTCTAGTTTAATTTTAGGCAAGCCTTGTTGCATCTTGACGTGATCCAAAAACAATCTAGCCTCAAAGAGATCAGTAAAAAAAAATTCCAATCTAAAAATAGAATTGTACAAATTCATCATAAAAGTCCCTAAATAGAATATCATAAGAAAAATTATCCTTGCCAGATGATGCATTCAAAGTGTAGACACCCTGATTTTGAGGCGGCTCGTAGGTGAACTCTCCAAAAGTATTGCTTTGGATACGGCAAGCCTAACCTCAGTTGAATCTTATTTGGCACCTTGGTTACCCTAAGCCTATAGCAAACTCATGATCCAATTTACAATTCAAGCAGTTAGATCTGAAGCACCAATGAGGAGCACCAATGAGGAGCACCAATGTGGAGCACCAAGGTGGCGCACTAAGCTGGTGCACAGCCACTTTTCATAGTGCTGGTTGTTGGCTTTCCATCTTCTGTGCCTGTAACCTTCACTTGAGAATATTCTTCAAGAATCTATACAAGGCTATTGAGTTTCGAGGCCTTTTGCATCCCAAGGAGTTACCTCTAGATCCTTTTTAAAAAGCTATCCATAAACAACATTTCTTCTCTCTTAGCAAATCACCCACACCTAGCAACCTGCACCCCAACTTCCAGAGCACACTCTCGCATCCTTGAGCACTCCCAACTGAGTCCAAAGCAACAAGGAGGAGATACCTTAAGCCATCTGTAGACACCCCGATTTTGAGGTGACTCATAGATGAGCTTTCCAGATGTTGCTTTGGATGTGGCTAACTTAATCCTATTAGCTAAACCAATCCTAAACCCGTAGCAAGCCTGCAGCCCAATTAGAAATCCAGACAAGTAGGGGAGAGCACCAAGTTAGAGCACCTAGCTGGAGCACCAAGCAGGAGCACATAAGTGGCGCACTTAGCAGGAGCACCAAGCTGGCGCACCTCACTG
>JAMKQA010001195.1:0-18571 GCA_024699735.1 Posidonia australis
AATCAAGGAAGACCGATTTTATCGGGCGTATGAGGGTGCCTAACACCTTCCTCGTGCGTAACAGGGATCCTTACCCGCATTCTGGTTTTCGTAGACTTTGTCTTTGTTGCTTTTGCATGATTTTTCATGTTTTGGTTTTCCTTTTCTTCCATAATAGATTAGGTGGCGACTCCGTTTTATTTTGCTTTTTCGACGTGATTTTGCCGACCGATTTCGCATTCATTTGCGGAATCTCCTCGCCGGCATGGTTACAGCGACTGAACAATAATCCCCTCCTTTTTGAATGTAATTTTAGGGTACTATTGCGAGGACATGTCCTCGTATAGTCCTCGCTAATCTATTGCGAGGACATGTCCTCGTATAGTCCTCGCTAATCTATTGCGAGGACATGTCCTCGTTAATATATTGCGAGGACATGTCCTCGCAATGTGCTCGTTATAAGTCCTCGCAAAATCTGATTTTTCTAGTAGTGACCAAATCTCCTGTCATTAGGCTTCTTGGTCGGACCTTTTTCTGATAAGACTTAGCCATGCACTTCTGATAGCATTGGGCATGATGCAAGGCCTACAATCTACGCTCATCTATTAGGTTCAGCTGTATGTACCAGTTTTCAACCCATTATGCCTCCTCTAGCTCTTCTTCCCTCAAGATTCTACGAGACAGAATCTCTACTTCAATGGGTAGAACTGCCTCCATGACGTAGACCAGTGAGTATGGGATTGCCCCCGTAGAAGTCCGAATGGATGTTCTGTAGGCCCATAATGTGTAGGGGAGCTGATCATGCCAATCCCAATGAGTCTTTGCCATTTTCTTTAAGATCTTTGTGAGGTTCTTATTGAAGAACTCCATAGCGTCGTTCATCTACAGGCGATACGGGGAGGATTGGTGATGCTTGATGTGGAGGCTCTGCAAGAAATCCTCTACCCTCGTGGCTATGAAATTCTTCCCATTGTCGGAGATGAGGGCGTGAGGGACCCCGTATCAGGCTACAATGTTGTTCCAGATAAATGTCTCCGTAGCCATGGCGATGACTACCTTGTAGGAAGCCATTTCTACCCATTTGGTGAAATAGTCAATCGCCACTAAGATGAAGCGGTGCCCATTGGAAGCTACGGGATGAATGGCCCGATGATGTCAATTCTCCACGTAGAGAAAGGCCATGGTGAGGACATGTTATGCAGTTGATGAGGGGGAGTGTGGATCAGATTCCCATGGATCTGGCACTTGTGACACCTTCGAACGAACTGACAGCAATCCGCTTCCATGGTCAACAAGTAATAGCCCTGTAACATGATCTTCTTGGCCAACAGAATCCCGTTCATGTGTGGGCCACATACTCCGACATGTATCTGCAGCATTAGGGTATCAGCCTCCTTTCTGTCTACGCACCTCAACAACATCTGGTTATAGGATCTTTTATACAAACAGCCACCCCCAAGCACATACTTCGATGCAAGCTGCTGCATGGTCATCTTGTTAGTTGCGGAGGTGTTAGGCGGGAGGCTTCTGGTCTGCAGGAAAACCTTAACGTCGTGGTACCAGGCAAGTTCTTCGGGTGGATCAGCTACTTCAACGCTCATGCAATACACAGGGTAATCCAATTAGGTTACTGATACATCCACCACATGGTTGTCTAGTATGGATAGCCACGATGCTAGAGTTGCCAATGCATCTGCATATGCGCTTTTGGCTCTATTCATGAAAGAGAAGGAAATATCCTCGAATTCTGCCATGACCTTTAGATGATATGAGTGGTATGGCACTAACTTCGGGTCTTTTGTCTTCCAACTCCCGTTCACTTGAGATATGATCAACAAGGCGTCACCATGAACCTGCAGCTTCCGTACACCATGATCTAATGTAGCCTGTAGGCCAAGGATGCATGCTTCATATTCTGCCTCATTGTTGGTGCACTGAATGCCAACTTCTTGGAAAACGAGATGAGCTCTCCTTGTGGCTTTGCCAAAACTACCCCAATGCCCTGACCTTTCATGTTCACTACCCTGTTGAAGTAAAGGCGCCACTACTTCTAGTCTTCTGATTCCTCAACTCCCGAATCATCCATGGCAAACAATGTCTTCGTTAAGAAATTGGGTCTGCAAGGGTTGATACTCTAGCAAAGGTAGGTCAGCCAGGTGATCTACTAGGGCCTGCCCCTTCACTGATTTTTACGTGATGAAGGTGATGTCATATTGGGATAACAAAACCTACCACTTGACGCATCTTTCCACCAGTGATGGCTTCTGAAATAGGTACTTCATTGGGTTATGGTGACACAACAGTAAGACCAGATACACCATCATGTAGTGCCGCAAGCGTTGGATGGCCCAAACAAGGGATGAGCAGACCTTTTCAATGGTGGTATACCTGGCCTCGCAGTCATTGAACTTCTTGCTCAGGTAGTATATTGCCTTTTCTTTATGACCCATTTCGTCATGCTGACCCAATACTATGCCCATAGAGTGCTGTGTAACTGATAAATAGAGGAGGAGAGGTCGTCTCGGCGTTGGGGGGACTAGGATCGATGGCCTGGCTAGCAACTGCTTGATCTTGTCAAAGGCGGCCTGTCATTCCACACTCCAGGTTATCTGAGCATTCTTCCTTAAGAGTTTAAAGATCGGCTCACATATGGGAGTGAGTTGGGCGATGAAATGGCTAATGTACTGTAGACACCCCAGTAAGCCTTGGACCTCCTTTTCTGTGGTCGGAGGGGGCATGTCGATGATGGCTCTAGCTTTGTTAGGGTCGACCTTGATCTTTCTCTGGCTGACTACACACCCAGAAGCTTTCGAAACATCACGCCAAACACACATTTACTGGGATTCAACCGGAGCTTGTATTTCCATAGGCGGTCAAACAGCTTTCTTAAGCAGGCAAGATTGTCCTTGGACTCTTTGGATTTGGCAATCATGTCATTTATGTACACCTTGATGTTCTGGTAGATGAGGTTGTGGAAGAGAGTTGTCATTGCTCTTTGGTACGTAGCGCTGACGTTCTTGAGCCCAAATGGCATCACTCTATAGCAGAAGACCCCCTAAGGGGTGATGAATGATGTCTTCTCCATAGCCTCTTCCGCCATTCTGATCTGGTTATAGCCTGAGAAGCCATCCATGAATGACAACATCATATGTCCTGCGATGTTGTCCACTTGTACATTGATGTGAAGTAGTGGGAACTCATCTTTCGGGCTTGCTTTGTTAAGGATTCTATTGTCAATGCACATGCGAAACCGTCCATCCTTTTTTGACACTGGAACGACGTTGGCTAACCATTCTGGGTAAAGGACGACTTTGAGAAATTTGACTTGATGTTGCTTCATGATTTCCTCTTTGAGTTTGAGAAGCAATTGTGGGGGCCACCTTTTGAGTTTCTGCTTGATTGGCTTGGCATCCGGCTTCAGCGGCAGGGTGTGCACTACTACCTCAACATCTAGTTTGACCATATCATCATAACTCCAAGTAAAGACATCACTATACTCTTTCAGAAATGTGATAAAATCTACCCTTACTAGTGGAGACAATCTGGCGCTGATGCGGACCTCCTTAACATCACCTGGCGTGCCAATATTCACTACCTTCGTGTCCTCCTCGACGTGCAAATTTGGACCATCTAGATCGTCGTCGTGAGGGTGGAATTTTGGCGCATCTTCTGGATCATCGACACCTGTGTCATCTTCCTCCTCGTATGTTATCAGCTTCGACAATACCTCCTCCTGGAATGTGGAGTCAATGATATCAAAGGAGACGATCTATTCCGATTCTTGCCCCTATCTGTGCTTGAGGAGGGTGACGCTGACTCTGGTATTCTTGTAGCTACACTACGTGGATTCCTATCCTGCACTCTTCTGCTCTACTGAGGAGCTGGCCTGTTCTTCTCGCTCTGCTACAATGACTCTACTATTTTTTTGGTTTTTGTATTTTTTCTTTTTTTTTTGTATTTTCTATACTATTTACAATAATCTTCTGCCAATGGTTGTTTTGCTAGTGACTGTTTCGGGGGCTGCCCCATAGGCTCTCTAAGGAGCCTACCTCAAGCTCTTTTTTTTTTACCCTCGCCTGTCTTAAGGTGAGGCTTGTGTTGCAAGTACCACCTAGACCCGCCTCCCGGCTGCTCGGAGATTAACTCCTCTGGTCTAGTCTTGACTATCTTGCCTTCCTCCACAACCATGATTGCTGGAGAACCCCGGTGGGTCTAGGGTAAGGTGAGTTCTAGTTCTCGTGCTATTGCTTTACCTTTTTTGTTTCTACTTTCTTTGGCTACATCCTCTGCCAAGATCGCCAGTTGCTTCTGGAATAGTACTTCTAGGTCATTCAGTACTACATCTACGTGAGTCTCGATGGCTACGCCCTCTTCCTCATCCGAGGCGAAATTGACATAGTAGGCGTAAGACTCCGACTGCACCAAAGGTCTTGGATCAGGAAAGGCTGTGATGTTGTTGCTATTGAATTGCTGTGTCTAGACTACTGCCATCTCTAGCAACTCTACTGGTTGTGCTGCTCCTGTGGCTAACTGAAACTGTGGTGTTGCTGGCGTGACTAACTGCGACTGTGGTGCTGCTGTTGTGACTGACTGTGGCTGTGACTGACTGTGATGCTACTGCTGTGACTGACTATGGCAGTGATGCTGCTGCTGTGACTGACTGTGGCTATGTTGCTACTGTTGTATCTAACTGTGGCTGTGATGCTACTATTGATGAAGGAGGTGGTAAAGGCAAACAGGTGGATACTGGGACTACTACTTGCTGCTGCTCTGTTCTATCTGTTGGGCTTGGTTCATCTACGCTCAGGGAGTCTTTGTCTATGTAGTAATTCTCTACACAAACTCATTCAACATCTTCTACTGGACTCTGTTGTTGTTGCACTTCAATGACTGGGGATGGGTTCCTGTTCGGGTCCATCACACCTTCACTAACGAAGTTAGTCATATCCCGAGGGATAAGCAACCTTTGGTGCATGCGCGTGCTCTCATGTGGTCCCTGGTATCCGAGTCCTTCACAATCTCTTCGTTCCTTTGCCTCGACGGACTCCATGATCCCTCGATCGTATCGCCCGAGTAGTGTGCCCTTTTCATACCCCCATTGGTGACAGAGGTTCTCAACCATCAGTTGATGGTGCCTATGAATGGACAAGAAGCTAACATGTTCAAGTTTAGGAACAAAATTGACCGGTTCGAAACGATTAACACGATAGAGAACATCCGATAACTTGGGATCAAAATGGACAGCCTAGAGATCAACAGAAGAGACCGCGTCAACCTCGTCCTTCCCAAAATTCTCAGCCATGACAATGGCAATGTCATTGCCATAGTAGAACTTGATCAGACGGTGCAAGGTTGACGGGATGACCTGATACTTGTGCAGCCAACGGCATCCAAGCAGAAGATTGAAGGTGGGCTCAAGGTCGACGACATAGAACTCGACGTCAAACTGAGCCGGACTGACAATCAGAGGGATGACCAAAACTCCCAATGCATCGCGGTGCGTGTTATTAAAAGACGTCATTCCTTTGACGGCTGGTGTGATATCCTCAGCCTTGAATCTGATTTCGCTTGCGATATGCAAGGGACAGATGTTTAGATTTGCACCGTTATCAACTAGCGTCAAGAAAATTCGAAACTTTTGAAACTACACGGTGATGAATAGTGGTTGGTTGTGGTTGGTACCCGTCGGAGGCAATTCCTGAAATAAGAAGGAGATAACCTACGACGTTGCAATCATGCTACCATGTTCTCGAGGGTTGTGGGTTTAATGGTGGGGGATACATGGGCTGCCTGGAATACCCTAAGGAAGGCCTCCCGATGTTCAGCCGAGGTATGGATGAGGTCCTAAATGGATATGTCAGCCTTGACCTCCTTGAGCTGGGAGGTGACATCATCTAGGGATTTGCTAGCAGTGTTTGTGGTGGACTTGGGGGTTACTTCCTCGACTACAGTCTTAGGGGGCTGACTTGTTTGCTTCAGCGGAAGTGGTGCCGGGTGGCTTACCCTGGGGACCAGAGCTGGGGGCTTGTACACTCGTCTGAACCTCGTGATTTTTGCACACATTTCTATGGCATAGTCATACGAAACTCAGTGGGTATCCTTAGTCAAATTAATGACAAGGGGTGTACAAGTCGCCATCTCTACCTGGGCCACTAGTTGGTTGGTGGAAGGTATGGTAGGGTAGGCAGCTAATTGGATGGGTTGGGTAAGAGCTAGATGAGGTCTGGCTTCAAGGCAGATGGGTGTAGCTAAGGACGATTGCATGGTAGGCGGTGCGATCACGAGCTCTATCTTGGTGGCCAAGTGAATCATGCTGATGATAGGTCCCAAATGAGAGAGAAAAGACTGATATTGTTGAGAGGGGAACGGTTCAGAGACATGGTGGATAAGATCAGATGGGTCCAACAGGAAAGTGCTAGACCTGACAGGAAAGAGATAGTGAACCATTGAGGTCCCAAGCACTCTTGGGTTTGTGTGTTGAGGGAGAGGCTGACTAACTATACTGGGATGTGGTTGTGCTAGTGCTGGTACTGGTGCTTGTGCTTGTGCTTGTGCTTGGGCCAGTGCAGACCCTACATCCTGGGTGTTGATGATAATGACCTTACAGTCAATAAGGTCCTGTATGGCATTCCGGAGGGTGACAGTTGTCCATCGAGTGCCCCGCAGCTCGATGGTAACTGCAGTACAAAATTGCTTTATACCACACCGGTAATGGATTTGGCGATGGGTGAACGTTTGGGTACCTAAGGAGAGACTACACCTTGGGAAGGATGGCGCTCAACAGCTTGACCAGCAGAGTGAACTCTTGGTTGAATTGATGGGGCCTCCCTTGTGGGGGGTGTTGTCCTTGCCTTGTTGGTGCAACGGGGTACACTGGCTCAGCGGTTGTAGTGATGTATGGTGTGTGGGGTGTCCTACGTGCTAGTGCATAAACTACCTGATTTTGAACCAGTGGACTCACTACGTTCACAAGCACAACAAGGGACCTTATGTATGCAACAACGCTCTTCAAGGGGTCCCTCCTCTTCGGATAGTTGGAGCTGGAGCCGTTGTTGCTGGTGTTGGTGTAGTGGCTGGGGGTGGTTGTCTGCTTGGAGAACGTGGTGAATGTCGGAAAACTGCCACTTCGTAGCAAGCTTTCCACGCAGGCGTCGGCTCTAATCAAAGATGAGAAAGTGGTGATAGGTTGGATGCTGAGCAGAGCCCCTGTGGCTGGCTGTGCCCTATGGATGATCATCTTGATAGACTCCTCGTCAAAGGGTCTATTTTTGATTTGTGAGGCAAGGGAACGCCAGTGCCCGACGTACTCTCCAAACGGCTCGAGGGACTTCTGCTTCGTGGCAGCCAAGTTCTTCCTCTTGGGGACTAGGTCCAAGATGAAGGAATACTATTCCAAGAATGCCTAAGCTAGGTCATTCCAAGTCAAAATGGTTGTCATGTCCAAAGGGGTGAACCACTTCAAGGCAAGACAAAGAGACTCTTCTGGAACAAGCAAATCAACAACCTTTCATTAGCCTAAAGCTAAGCGAGGTTTGCGCAGTATGCCCTCAGATAGGAGATTGGGCAGCTTTTTCCATTGTATTTCTCAAAATTTGGGACCTAGATATTCGGTGGGAGAGTAGCCTCTTGAAAATAGCAGAGGTCTCAGACTAAAAAGGTTGGCAGTCCTTGCCTTGCACTTGTTGAAGTGCTCTTTCCAAATCGCCCATTCTGGTGAGAAAGGCATTTGAGGTCGCTGCTGACGAGACTGGCATAGCTTGGGCAGGTGTCGCGTATGCCATGTGGGCTGCACCGAACTACTCATCTGGATACACCATCAAACCACTAGGTGTCATGGCATGATGAGCAGCATACCCGTGCGGGTGCATTGTGTGTTGTGGCATGTATGGGGAGACCTATGTCTAATGCAGAGGTGGAGGGTAGGCAGTATGTTGTGTGGTGAGTGGTGTAGGGTTTGTGGGTGGCAGCTGCTGTCCTGGTACGAGTCCAGCCAATGGGACCGAAGAGTGCTGCACCCTTGCCAGACCGAGAGGCTAGCCACCAGGTGCTGGAGATGCATGCTATGAAGAGTGAGATGAAGGTGGAGGATGTAGGGTCGACACCCCCATCGCCTAATTTACGAGGAGTTGGGGCGACGACCAAGGTGGTGGTGCAGTGGGTGCAAAGTGGAGCACCAAAGCTGAGTGTGGGGAGACCTTAAGAGGAGGGGACACTAGAAAGAGTGAGGAATCTAGGGAGAGTGCCATGTCATGCAGCTTTTGGGCGAGGGCTAAGAACTACTGAGCCTGCACGGCTGAGTTCCCGTCGATAGCTGTACCGAGGGACGGAATCATCGGTAGAGCCAACGTAATAGAGGACAAGGGGGAGCAGACTATCCAAAAGGTGTGGCACCTACCAAAGAAGCTACCGTAGCAGGCGAAGTGGTCAAAGCTGATGGGCCCTGCAGAGGGAGAGACACAAACAACTATGGAGATCGAGTGACGGTCACTGCAACAAACTTAGTGATGGGCTCCAGACCGAACATGCTCTGCCAATGTCCCGACATAAGAGGGTAAGATGCTCCGTGGGCCTAGAGAAGGCTGGCATGGGGCGAAGAGATAACAGCGGAAGTTAGGAAAAGGGATGAGGGGGTCGAAGTGGCGATCTCCTCAGAGGTGACAGTGGAAAGAGCCTCGCTAACATGTTGAGCCATGGTAGGACGTGAGCGAATGTGAAAAGGACTACAGTAGCTGAGGGACTAATGGATCATACGACGAGCTATCGTCGTAGGCGACAAATAGCTCGGAAGGGAAGTCGAGAACAGGTGTCACACGACAAGGGAACTGAGAGGGGGCGCTCGATCCATGGTCAAACAACTCGCATGCGACCCTATGGTGGAAACAAATAAGGGTAGGTGTCAAAACCTGAGGATAAGCAATGCAATGTTTGTTAAGTGGTGTAGACACTCCGATTTTGAGGTCACTTGGCAGCAGGCTCCTCTAGATGATGCTCTGGTTGCGACCACCAAAACCCTAGTCCACTTAAATCCACACAAGCCTACATAAGCCCATGCAGGCCCACACTAGCCCACTCTGACCAAACCAAACAAAACACATTTAAAACCCACTTAAAATCCAATTAATAAAACAAAAACCATAATTCTAAGTCAAAATCAAATTTAAATCCACTTAAAATCAAATTAATAAAACAAAAACCCTAATTCAAGTCAAAATCAAATTTAAATCCACTTAAAATCCAATTAATAAAACAAAAACCTAATTCAAGTCAAAATTAAATTTAAATCCACTTAAAATCCAATTTATAAAACAAAAACCCTAATTCAAGTCAAAGTCAACCTAAAATCCAATTAATCAAACAAAAACCTTAATTAACATCCATAAACCCTAATTAAAACACAAAAACCCTAATTAAAAGTCAAAGTTAACGAAAATCCATTTAATCAAGTGAAAACCCTAATTAACTCAAAATCTTAAGTAAAATCCAAAACACTAAAATTAAACTAGTTAAAACCCTAATTAAACAAAACCAAAAATTTAAAGAATTAAAATCCATGAAAATTCCAAAAATAAAACAAAACAAAAAATTAAATAATTAAAACTCTAATTTAAAACCAATTAATTAAATATTAACCACAAATTTAATTAAAATCATAAAACATAAATAAAAAGCCTAAATTAAAGTTCAAAACCCTAATTCAAAAACTTAAAATCAAAAACCATGAAAATCCCAAAAATAAAACAAAACAAAACCTAAAATAATTAAAACCCTAATTTAAAACTAATTAATTAAACCATAAATCCCAAAATTAAAAAATTAAATTTAATCACAAAACCCAAATTTAAAAACTTAAAATCAAAACCCTAAAAAATTCTAAAAACAAAAACCAAAACAAAAAAAACCAAAACACAACCCAATTTGTAGGCCCGTATAAGCCCAATATCTCATTTAAACTCTCAATCAAAAAGCTTATAAAACATTCAAAAATAATTTCGACGATCCCCGCATTTTCCGACAATCTTTTTGGCATGATCTTCGACAATAAATCCCTGCTCTTCTGGCTTGAGATCCCTGACCCTGTGATCTCTGGGTCTTCCACTTCTGTCGTGCCCTCGATCCCACGACGTAGAGGCCATCCCAGAGGAGAATCGACGGTGGAGGAAGCTTCTTTCGGAGCTTTAAAGCTACTCACCGCCAATAAACTGGAAAAATCGTCAAGCCTCTCCTCCAAAAGGAAAACCCTTCCTCCCTTGATACCCAACGGACCAAGAGAGTGACCCCGATCTTCCAGATCAATCCCATCCTTTTTTACTTCCTAGAAACCTAGCCAGAGCACTACCGAAGCTGCCTCCTGCCGGCGCCGTCGACCCGCCACGCCGGAGGACACACCCTGCTCCTCAAGTATTCTTCTCCCCCTCTCTATTTCAATTCAAGCGTCCCCCCCATTAGATCTAGACCGCATCCTCGAGGTTTTGGTTGCGTTTCGCCAAAGGAATCCTCCCTCAGCCCACCATCACCTCACCGCCGATGGTGGGTTCACCCCACCAGTGAGGCCTTGGGCCGCTTCGCCTCAGGCGAGGCCCCTAGGGGGGGCCCTCCTCCCTCCTATCTTCTCCTCCTTCTCTTTAGCCTCCTTAGCCACCTGAGGACCCAGAGGACTTCCGCCATCGAAGCCAGATCCACTGCGCCGTCGCCGCAGCCCAGCCACCGCCGTCGACCACTGTCAAGGAAGTGCTAAAGCACGCCAAGCACTTCCGTGCTGCATCATTGCTCCAGGAAGCTTCTCCACCTCCCCACGAAGTCATCCACACCGCTCCATCGCCGTCTAGACTGTCAGAGTGCCCCGACGATCCGCCGCAGCCACCGCCACTGACGGAGGGGATGGGGGGAGTGGATTGGGCCACCCCATCCCTCGTTGAAGCCTCCGAAAGATTCCTCGTGCCGCTTTGGAAGTCCCTCGGGTGTCTCCACGCCGTTCTAGCCACTAGAGTGCCACTGCGCTGCGCTGTCGTCTTCCCCGTCACCGATCAGAGAGCCTCGCTGGAGCGTGAGGTGGGGGGCTTCAGGCCTCCCCAACCTTGCCCAGCCTTCCGGAGACCGTCGTTGTGGCCCTCCGGAGCTTCCCCAACAGCCGCTTGCCACCTAACGCCGCTGCGCCCTCGCAGTGCTGTCGTCGGAGTGCTCGCCAGAGGAGGAGCGCCGGTGAGCCTCCGACAATCTTCGAAGGAAAGTTATTTGGGCCTAGGCCCTTTAGTTGTAGGTTTTATTACTATTAGATCCTTTTCTTTTAATTTAGGTCCTGGTCTTTTATAGTTTAGTCCCTGTAAATTTAAAATACTATCAATTTTTTTATTTTCATTGTGAAATTTGCATATAATTCCTTGCATCTTTGGTTTTTTCATTTTTAATGCATTCTTGAATATTTTATCATGCTTATGTCCCTATTTTCATATTTTCCTTACATTCACATCCTGAACATTTACATTTAACCCCAAGAACTATTTAAAATGAATTTTCTCTATGAAATTTTCATTCTGAATCCTTAAGGTTTTTTAAAATTACACTGATCATCCTTAAAATTGAACTTTTGTTACATTTAAGTCTTGATCTTTTGCATAAAACCCCCAGAATGGTTAAAATAAGTTTTCTCTATGAATTTTGCATCTAGAACTTGGAATTATCCATAATTACATTGAATTGTTAAAAAACTTGTTTTTCTATTGCATCTTGATCTTGGAACTATGCATCAGCCCCTCAACTTATTCAATAATGTTTTCTGAGTATGAACATTTGCATCCAGGCCCCTGAATTAACTTTTAAATCATTAATTATGGCTTTAATTGGATTTTAGATTACATTTTTGCATTTTTTGTATTTATTGATCACATCTATTTATAAATTCCTTCATGAATAAAATTTTCACCTCAAAAACCATGATTATAATATAATATCATTTCTGATTTCACATTTTGGTCCTATTTGTACATTTCATGTATATTTTGCACATAAGCTCCTACATTTCCATGAAATTATCAAAAATGCAATTTTCATACTTTTCACATCATTATCTTGCATTTCTAATTCCGCAAATCCAAAATATTAAAATAAAGCCTTTTGTACAGTTTTCAATCATGATTTGCCATCTTTCTGTGAATTTTGCGCTTTCTTCCATCAACTTCTCTCAAATTGCAACATTGATCTTCTAACACCTATTTTTTTGTCAAAACATTTTTCCATCTTAGTTCATGTGATATTTTCCTATTTCCTAATTTTTGTAGAGTTTTTTAAGTGGATTTGATATTTCCTTGTTAATTTTGCACTTTTAGCCCCTGAATTTGTCACTTTCCTTGTTTATAGTCTTTTTATTCAATTTGACTCTTGATTCATCCCCGTTTTCTTGTGAATACCATTTTCGAGATGTTATATACATTTCACATGTTTTATTGATTTTTATGATTTGATTTGGGTTTCATCGCCCGAGGGCGTACACAAACTGACCAAAAGGCCCACATTGGCCCATTTGCGGACTATTTTCCCCTTTTGATTTTTGCAACCTTTTTATGATTCCAAGAACTTGGTTAGATCCTACATTTTATCTTTTTGACATCAATATAGTTTTCCTGAGAAATCGGTCAAAAAACACGGTCATCTTATGTGATTTTCTTCATATGTCGTTGTTTGTCTGTTTTATGAGGATTTCTTTGCAATTTTCCCACTCAGATTTCCATGATGTTTTCTGCACTTCTAAAGATCTGGATCTGCTGTATTTTTAATCCCTTTGACACTAGTGTGGTTTTCGGAGTCTTTCTCACTAAAAACCGCATCATTTCATGTGGTTTCGTACTTTGCGATTTCGTCATCTTATGTTGATTTCTTCGCAATTTTCACATACCGTCATGCACATCCATCCAGTCTTGTCATGACATTCACATTAGCATGTTCAGAGCATGATTTAGGCTTAGCAAGAAATCATTCAGCCTTAGCAAGCGATTTAGACTAGAAAGACCGAGTTTCTCGGGCACACGAGGGTGCCTAATACATTCCTCGTGCTAATAGGAATCCTTACCCATTCTCTGGTTAGCAGACATCCAGCCTTCACATCTGCATCTCATCTTTTGTGGTTTTCCTCGCCTTTCCCTTAAAAGATTAGGTGCTGACTCCTTTTCTTTTACTTTTATCCTATTTAGCGCCTTCGCTATCTAGGCATGGCTCTGATCTCCTCCTTCTGGTGCGACTCCGTGCCGGACCCCCGAGTTGGCATGGTCACAAGTGGTATGTGTAGACACCGCAATTTTGCAGTCACTTGGCAGTAGGCTTCTCTAGAAAGATGCTCTGGTTGCAACCTCCACCAAAACCCTAACTCCACTCAAACCCACTCAAATCCACTCAAGCCCACGTAAGCCCATTTAGGTCCACACAAACCTACTCTGACCTAATTTAAGCAAAAACCCACAATTAAAAATCCAAACTAAAATAAAACTCACTTAAAACATTAAAACTAAAATTAATTAAGCTAAAACATATAATCAAAACCAAAAGCAAGTAAAATCCACTTGAATCATCAAAAAACCAAAATTAAATAAGTAAAAACTTTTAATCCAAACCAAAACCACATAAAATCCACTTAAATATTCAAATAAATCAAATAAAATCCATTTAAAACATTTAAAATCCAAAATAATCAAGTGAAAACCCTAATTAAAATCAAAATCAAGTAAAATCCATGTAAACCATTTAAAATCAAAATTAATTAAGTAGAAACCCTAATTAAAACCCTAATCAAATAAAATCCCTTTAAACCATTTAAAATCCAAGTGAAAACCCTAATTAAAATCAAAATCAAGTAAAATACTTTTAATCCATTTAAAACTCAAATTAATTCAGCAAAAACCTTAATTAAAACCCTAATCAAGTAAAACTCAATAAAATCCATTGAAAATTAAACCTAACAAAAACCCTAATCCAAAAGCCATAATTAAATCACCAAACCCTAAATAAAGTCATAAAAACCCTAAAATAATAAAATCCAAAAAACCCCTAATCAAATTAAAATAATAAAACCCAAAACCCTAATTGAAATCCAAAAGTCCTAATTAAATCACTTAATCTAACTTAAAACTAAAACCCAAAACCTAAATTAAAATCATAAAAGGATTTAATTAAAATCACAAAAAAACCTAAGTTAAATAAAACCTTAAAATCCCTAAACCCTAACCACAAAAACCCTATAAAAAAAAACCCCCAAAAATCCTAATTAAAATCACTTGATTAAACTTAAAACAATGAAAATCAAAACCTTAATTAAAATCATAAAAAAGCCTAAAACTAAAAGCAAAAATCCTTAAACCCTAATCACAAAACCTTCAAAATTTTAAACCTACAAACCCTAAAATCAAAAGCTCACTTATGCAGACCCAATTCTACCCATACACCCCATCCATTCTCTTCAATCAAAAACTTAGGCAACCTACAAAAATAACTCCAACCATCATCGGCAGCCAACCCGCAATCTCCGACGCCTACTCCAGCAACAATCCCTTGATCTCCGGTGCTCAATCCTCCTCTCGCGTGATCCTCGACGATCCCCCAACAACTCCTGCCAGGTTACGCCCGATCGGGCAATCCTCAGCCACCGAGGAAGATCGACAGCGTTGGGAAGCCCACCAATGTTTAAAAGCTCCCGACCACCGACTGAGAGAGGGGAGCTCTTCAAACCCAGCGAGAGAAGACCCCTTCGAAACCCAGCCAACCTAGTAATCCCCACATCCTTCAGAGCACCTCTTTCGGCCCATTTGCAGCCTCAGAGCCCCCTGAACCACCGCAGCCAGAGCCGTCGATCTATAGGAGCGCTGCCGTCTAGTCACGTCGAGAGGGACAATAGTCATCCCAAGTACTCCTTCCTCCTCTCTTTTATTCTCAAATAGCTTCCCGTAGGCCTGTAGATTTCCCACTAACCTCTGGTTGCCTCTTGCTAGAGATACGGGCCCTGCGCGCCATCTCCCTCCCCTCTAGTGGTGGGTACACCACCACCAGCAAGGTTAGTGGCCTCCTGGGATGGGAAGAGGCTCCTGGATCCTCCCCTCCCTCTTCTTCCTCCTCCTCCCTGAGCCTTCATCGCTCAGGAGGGTCTCACTGGCCTCCAACGGCTAGAAACACCCTTGTAGCTCCATCGACCGCCAGTCCTCACCGTGAAGCCCCTAAGCTCTCTGGTCACGACCGCTCCAGGACACTACGTCAGGAAGCTTCGCCGCCTCGCCATGGACATCCCCACGCAACCACGTTGACATCTCAAACCCCAGAGCGCTACCCCCACCTCTGTCATGACTGTTGCCGAAGCCTACGACGAGGAGAGCACTCCAGGCCGTTCCAACCTCGCCCGCGACTTCTCGCAGCCTCGTCGTGCTGCCCCGAATCCTCTCTGATCTTGGCCGCGCCTAGCCACCGCCTCTAGAAGTATCGCAGTTGATGCCTCATTGCCAGATAAGAACGTCGACAGGGAGGATTAACGCGCCGTCGAGGGCTCGATCGATGCTGTTGGATCTCTCTCCCATCTCCTCCTCTAACTCCTCCACTCTTTAGATCGCCGATCAACCGCGAGGAGAGCTCAGATGAACCTCCCAGGTCGTCGACATCGGCGATCTTCAAGTTGTCGATGGTGGCTGATAGATTTTAGAGTTTTTTATTAAAATTTCCATAATTTTTAAAAACATTGCAATTAGATCCTAGGTTTTTGCTTTATAGCCCCTGTACTTTAAGTTAAAATTGCATTTCTTTTGTTTTACTGTCAATATTGCATGTTTTACCCTATTTAATTTTAATTCCATTTTCAATCCTGTAAATGTTTGTTTTCACACACTTAAACCCCTAAAATCATGTATTCTTTGCAACCAAGTCCTAACAATTTGCATCATGCCCCTAGAGCTTTCTTTTATTAACTTTCTTTGTAAAATTTGCATTCAGAGCTTTAAGAGATTTTATAATCACACTGAACATCTTAAAAACTTAATTTTTCATCACATTTAAACCTTGGAACTTTGCATGAAAACCCCTAAATTCATGAAATATAGTTATAGAGTGTAGGAAATTTGCATCCATCCCCTTAGTTTAATTTTAAATTCATTAATTAGGGTTTTAATTATTTTCACACACAATTTGACATTTTGTCACTTTTTATTTGAAATTTTGCACTTAAATATAGTTTTCATTTTAAAATCTTGTTTGCAATGTAAAATGATCTTTAATTTCATATTTTGGTCACATTTACACAGCTTATGTAAAATTTGCACATCAAACCCTAAAATTTCATAAAATTACTACAACATAATTTTCATACATCTCACACCTTAATGCCACATTTTTCTGTTAATCCATGATCTGAACTTTAGCATGAAAGTTTTTGGATAGTTTTCAACCCTGATTATCGTCTTTTTGTGGGTTTTGCATTTTAGTCCCTAGATTTCTTCAAATCGCAAATATGTGATTTTTTAAGATCCACTCCTCACCAAAATGTATTTTCACCTTGATTCATGTGATAGTCTTTTGTTCCTTGTTTTTTGTGAAGTTTTCCAAGTGTATTTGCTATTCCTTTGTGAATTTTGCACTTTGGTTCCTACACTTGTCCTTTACCATGTTTACATTATTTTCTTGTATTTAAAATCTTGTTTCCATCAATTTTTCTTGTAAATAACATTTTACTAACATTTTGCATATATTAGATCATGCATCATGCACATGCATATATTTATCACACTTAGTCATGTGAAATTACCAAATTACCCCATGCTATCAATTCATGCACATGCATGTTACTGGTGCACTCAGTCATGCATAACCTCTGTATAAATCATTCTTCATCATTTTATATATATTTAGGTACATTTTCATGCATTTTACATAGTTTTTCATTGCACTTGCACATCATTCCAGCCTTTTGGGTAAGCCTGCATGCTATGTGTTTTTTCGTGGATTTTTCTCCAACCTGTTTTTGAATTTTTTCGCTTGACATTTGATTTAATTCCCCTTATTATACATTTTTAGATTTTTACAATTTGATTTGGATTTCATTGCCTGAGGGCATACATTAATTGACCTAAAGGCCTATATTGGCCCAATTACAGATTATTTTCCCCTTTTTGATTTTTATGACATTTTTCCTGATTTCGATGATTCAGTTTGATCCCACTTTTGACCCTTTTGATATTGGTTTGGTTTTCTAGAACATTCTTTTCAAAAACACTGTCATTTTATGTGATTTTCTTTACATGTCACCGATTGGCCGTTTTCCATTTTGATTTCCGTGATGTTTTCTATGATTCTGATGATTTGGGTCGATCGCATTATTGATTCTCTTGAGGTCAGTATGATTTCCCTAGCCATTCTCGCCAAAAACATCGTCATTTCATGTGATTTTCTTTGTCGTGTCATGTTTCATTATTCCATCATTTTGTGTGGATTTCTTCGTAGTTTTTGCATGCATCTTGCACATCCATATAGTCATGACTGAGCATTCATATTAGCATGATTAGAGCACAATCTAGGCTTAACAAGCATTCATTCAACCTCTAGCAAGCGAATCGGACTAGAAAGACCAAGTTTCTCGGGCGTACGGGGGTGCCTAATACCTTCCCTGTGCGTAACAGGAATCTTTAGCCATCCTCCAGTTTGTAAACATCTGGCCTTTTCATTTGCATCACATGCATTCATCTTTTTGTGGTTTGTTTATGGTTTTCCTTGTCTTTCCCTTAAAAGACTAAGTGGCAACTCCGATTTTTGTCTTATCTTATTGTAACCATGACGTCGGGGGTGGCAACAAATATATAATATATATGTGCCAAAGTCGGCAAAGCCACGGCAAAAATAAAATGATGCAAAATGCAGGAGTCGCCACCTAGTCTATTAAAATGGAAGACAAGGAAAACCATATAACACATGAAAAATCATGCAGAGCAAATAAAAAAGGGGTTGCGCAAACCAGAAATGCGGGTAAGGATCCCTGTTACGTACGAGGAAGGTGTTAGGCACCCTCGTACGCCCGATAAATCGGTCATCTATTGATTTATCTTTTGCTAATGGAATCTCGGCTTTGCAACCTTTTGCTGTACGCCCGAGGGCGATATGCCATGCCATTCTAATGAGTGTGGTGTCTAAAGTACAGGTGCATGATGTGTAGGGGTGTGTCCTAATGCACAGAAATATCGCTCGTGTGTCGGGTCAAGAGTTGATGCAATAATATTGCATAATAATATCAAAGATCTAATATCTTGAGCGATTTATCATCCTTGCTTACTACATGCCTAATGCAATCTAAAATGCAGGAAAACTGCTGAAAACAGAGGTGTGCATTCCTAATGCATCAAGGAAGAAAACCAAAGGAAAACCCAGAAGCAGATCGTGTCAAGAAAGCAAGCAAAAACATATGAAAACCTGTTGTGTGCTACTGAAAACAGGCCACTACGCCTGTTTGGTGCGCCAGACTGGTGCGTCAGTTTGGGGCGCCCCCTATGTGCGTCTATGTGGGCCAGGAAAATATGCTGAAGGAAAAAATAGAAAAGCCACGCAAAGCCAAGACATCAGAGGATGCACTCTGGAAAAAGTA